>JAMKCH010014613.1:0-25073 GCA_023653785.1 Ophioderma brevispina
GATTATGAATGACTAGTCGCCTTATAGGGCTCAAAGAAATAAAACATGCATATTACTATGAAAACACAGAAGTGTGATAATCCCTGAATATCTGTATCCCTGTATGTATGATGCCCAAGCATGTTATTTTATACTCAATAAAAAACTACTCGTTCTATAACTACTCGTTCTATAGCAACCAATCATGACCACTGAAGAAAAGCAAAATAATGCCTAGGCCACGACCTTTGCTATCTTCAGTAGATAACTGATAGATATTTTCTGTGTGTATATATATAGTGATAGTGTATTGGTTAAACCCATACATCACTGATATGCTGTCTTCTGAAGAAAGCATATAATACCTTACGATATACAACGTCCTATACTCAATCTTCATCTCGCATTTGAGACAAATATAACAAATTATATTCGTCTCAACTCGCATTAAACCTGGGATTTGGGTAACAAAGATAGGAGAGATGAAGAAGAGTGAGGGAGAGTGAGAGGGGGAAGGAGAGGTAGAAGGAGGAAGAGGAAGGAGAGGTGGAGGGAGGAAAAATATGGAGGAGTGGTAACAGTCCCAAGTATAGATCGTAGAAGCATTTTCATTATCTTTCAAGTAACATCAAATGACCCTTAGATGACCTTTGACCTCATCCCTAAACGCTGCATATTATCCTCGCTCAAATATCCTTCTGAGCAACTTTGGTATAAAAATATGCAGTCATTGTGTCCGGAGAAAGAAGCATTTTCTATGTTTTTATACATGACCTGAGGACAACCTTTGATGGAGAAGGGGCAAGAAGTCGTATGCAAAATATCTTGGAATTTGACATTGAGTTCTGTAACACACTCTTTGCCCAACTCATTAATCGTCTCCACCAATTAGTTTCATGAAAATCAATTAAAGACTACGAGAAGAAGACTGGTATTTACAAAGTAAGAATTAGACAGAAAGGCGTATGTCGCCATCACTTACATTGATATGCTCGGTAAAATTGTGTCTTTTTTCGTGAAAGATTTACTAACGTATAGCGCGTAGTAAGTAGTTTTAAATTTGGTAATACTAACGTAACTGACGTATAACGTTAGTAGTTTTAAATTTGTATGCTGTATTTTAATTTTAATTACTAATTAAAATTAATCAACAATTATATATACAACAGGAGGAGGGTGCCTTTTCTTGTATTTTAATAATTGTGAAAGCCATACACAAAATATTATATAAGCATCTGCCTAGAACCTGTTGGGGTGACCTACTTTGCACGAGGTCGTCTACAATCATAATATTTGTCAGTAAAAATATACTGAAGCGGGGAATATTTATGGCCTAGTTTTATGTTTGCACTTTTATGGTTGTTATGTTGAGGTGCTCACTTCACTTCCAACACATACAATTTATAGATATGCATGTAAATGTCATTCAACATAAATCATACAACTGTTCCTAATGCTACACCGTTATACGGCATTACGGGTGTATCTCATATTTTGTAGAAGAGCGGGACCCACTGGTTATGATACTCGGCTTTTGATGAATTAAGATCTTTCGTTCGATTCATAGTTGTGCCACATGCCGGGATTTAATCAGGCACTTAATTATTGATTTAACTTGTATAAAATACTATTAATTAAAATGGATCAAAACTAGAGTCCCGCTCTCCTCGCGAGATCCCGCGGTTCAATTGGACTGTGTTTGGCAAACGAACTATCAGGCGTTATGGGACATAGGTCAACTGCATTTTCTACATTCAGGGACAGCTTTCGAGATATTTTCCAACAAACGCTATAGCAGACGGTATGGAACCTATACTGGCAACTGCATGTTCAGGAAAAAATCCGAAAAATAATGGAATGAATTCGGTATTCTGCCACCACATCCGTTACATGGCAATTTATTCCGTTGAGGTTGCCGAATTCATAGGGTGGTGACACAATACAAAATTCTTTCCAAAAAGAATATTATTTAAAATTAAAAAAAACAATCAAAACAAAATGAATCAAATAACGAAATTCAAATAAAACATTCCAGAAGAAAATCCAGAAAAGAAATAAAAAACAAGAACACAAAGAAATAAACAAAATCAAATAAAAATATCCAGGAAAAAACCGAATTAAAATGCTATCATGTACCAATGCTCCCGAAACCAAACTTTCTGCATACAGTACCAATGCATTTAATAAAGCTGATTGGGAATAATAAACCATTTTTTATGTTATAAAAAGATGATTAACCCTCTCTTACCAAGGGGGGTGGGGGCGGGGTGGTTACCACCCTACACACCCCCCCCCCACAATTCCTCGTTGACTAAAAGCCCAAAAAACTTTCACAAAGCTTCTATGTGTAATAATTCTCTATCCTTTCCGGTGCATTTTAGCAAAACAAAAAAAACATGAAGGTAGCACCTTACCGGGGATGAGGTATATGCCGTAAAGTGCGAAGGCTATTGATAGGGTATATGCCGTCGTTAAAAAGTCGAAGGATTATAATAGGGGGAGGGGGGTTGTTGCCACCCAAGGATATTTTATGGTGCATTTTTGAAAATATTATGCACAGTATGGCTAAAACTCCATGTTTATGTAAACCTAGCCAATTACCACCATTTAGAGCTGAAAACGGCATGAAAATCCGATATTCCTATACGTTTTTAGCGCGAAATTGGATTTTCGCCTATTTTCTATGGAAAATGCCCGGTTTTGCCGACTCGTGGACTTGATGACGTCATTGTGACGCCATACTAGGTATGTTAGTACTTATTTTGATATCAATGGAAAGAGGACCATAGCTAACCACTGGTATCAAAATCATAAGCACCGGGTGCTTATAACGAATTCTCGAGGGGGGGTAACCCCCCCCCCCCCCTTGGTAAACCGTGTTACAAAAAAAGGGCTTGGTAAGACGAGGGTTAAAAAAATACAAGCCTGTTTCTCTACAAGGCCATTTAGGATGATAGGTAGATACAAAAATATTTAGCTTTTGTTATTTCTTCTACCTTTTACAATTTTCTTGGTACGGTAAGTATTTTTTTTGAGGGAGGGGGATATCGGGGCCGGAGGACCGCCGAAAATAGGCTGATTTTGCATGTTTTGGCATGAACCCCACGGTTGCGTGCAAAGTACCCCAAAATACGCCACCCATTCCCAACCCCCATCAATCAATGTTGGGGGAAATTAACAAGACTGCTGATGACGATACCTCATTCAACATTATTGGTTAGGGGAGGCGGGGAACAGGTTTCTGAAAATCGTTCAAAGTGTTCCAACAATTATTTCCCAAGAAGAGATCCATACTCCAGTCAGCCCTTAAAGGCCCCGACTCAGAGATTTTTGAGGAGGGCGCCATCAATTTCCAAAAAAAATCGTGTTTTTTGCAATGTACATACTGTTGTCCATATACTAATCACTGTGGGATGAAATTGCTAAGCTTAAATCGAATTCCTCATATAGAAAATCCAAATTTGTTATAAAATTCCGGATCCGGAAAATTGTTATACCACAGTATCCGTGGGACTATACTACACATTAAATGTTACGGCATCAAACAAACGAAAATCGGATTCATCTCAAAATTTCGCGGGAATTGTACATTTTAGGTTACTATCTTAGTTCGAGTAGTTGACTAGTTTTCATATCACAAAAAAATAATATTTCGAAAATATATGAGGCAGACTTTAAAGTCAGCCATTGGATCTCGTGAGTGCGCCTCGCCAATTTTTGCTGTCGACACCATGCATGTTCTTCGCCGTCTCTTGGTTGGAGAGTCGCGCTTCCCGTAAATCAGGTCGAATAGCGGGGGGGGGGATTGTGTCTCAGAAAACATGCTAAAAGTAATTTATAGAAATTTAAATATCCCCATTTCATCAGCATTATACGTACTAACCCGATTGCAATACCATAGGCCTACTCGAGTAAAATCTTTCACCTACATTTTGAAATCTTAAAACTGAGGTTTTTCCACACAAATTTCATGACGGGAAACAATATTTGTCTGGAAAATGTTCAGTTTTTAAGATTTGATTTGTTTTCTTGAAAAAAGATTCTTGAAAAAAGTTTTCTTGATTTCTAAGATTTTATTTTAAAATTTTGTTTTAAATTTTAATATTTTGTTATCCCAATTAATTCAAAAATTTCTATTTTTATGAATAAAATTATCAGAAGAGTTAATATTTTAGTTTGGTATTTGAAAACAATATTAATATTTTGTACGTAATGGATCAAAGGCCAGGGTCAGAGGGCACTATACAAAGGGCAGCATAGTCTCTTTTCTCGATAATTTCGTGATAATTTCTAGTTTTCCTATTATAAAAGGTCATTAAAAATAGTTTTAATCACAAATTAGGGGATTTATTTGAAACAAATATTTAGGTCAAAAGAACAAGGTCAAAGAACAAAGGTCACCGGAAATTTACAAATATTGGCTGCCTAGTCCTGTACAGAACTTTGGCAATTTGGTTCAGTCGTTGTGACTATTTCAAATTTTTCAACCAGCCACCCACACACACCCACGCGCGCATGCACTCACAAACCACACATACACACACACATTTTTCTTGATTTGTGGAAGATAATGGGTACTCTTCCTGAAAGAACAATCCGCCTTGAAGAAAAAGAATTTACAGTGGTATATAGCTTTCAAAATTCATAAGTGAAGGTACGTGTTGGTGTGTATATCTCTCTAAAAATGTATTTTGTTATAACTAAAGGGCAGAAATTGAAATTCATTATTAAAGTACCAACATCGTAACTATTTTTGCGTGTATACCTGTGATAACATATGGAGGAAATGCCGGTGTACACTTGTTCTAATTGCAATCTTCAGTAACGTTTTACTAATAAGAGATACCTATATAGAATATATTAAATGCAATATGCACACAGAGCTCTGTACTCTATATAGAAAGCGAAATAACTTTCACAAACTGAAAGTTTCACTTCTTATCACGCACGCTTGACAATTAAAAGTTGTGATTTTTATCGCAGTCTAGTCATTTATCATGATAAAAAGAAACTTAAAAATGTCATTGAACATCATCAGTTTGTGGAAAAGTGCAACTTTGTTCTTTGTTCTGCCAGGTGCGATTAGCTGAATAGCATGTTTCACGTTCGAAAGTTTTATGTAAATTAATTATTTGTTACAAAGTTTCAGGTCTACATATTGCCAAAGTGGGGTTTTCTGTATGTGTGCTATGCAAAATAGAAGCATTGATAAAGGCAGGTAGAGAGCAGAGAGCAGGTATACGCAAGTATATGTTTATAGCAGTTTCGGGTGAAATTCGCGCAAGCCTGTGTGCAAGTCAGGAAAACTTAAAGAGCGCCCCCTAGTTAAAACATTACAAACTCATGTTACAGTATGTAGTATAAAGTCTTTGGGGAAAATGACAACTTTGAGCTGTTTCTTGCACATTTAAAACACTCGCAGAGGAGATTTAACTATATCACGCCATCAAAGTACAGACTAAAATCACCAATGACCATTTTAAACATAATTATGCTGACCACATCACGAGATCCTTTATATAGTAGGTACGGCTCTAGTATAGACCAATTAATTTGATGAGCGCGGGGTAAATTGCCTCAAATTTGCTGTCCAAATGCCATTTAATTTGAGAAAACATATACCAGTCTATGTCAATCATGAAATTATACCACTTTCTTAATACAACATATTTTTTTTTCAAGATATTTACACCCTATGGCCTAAAAAATATTTTCAACAACGGGATAATTTTTTTTTTTTTTAAGTAATGTTTTATAGATATTGACAAATGGGGTAAAATTTGACCACTTTTGTGGTAAAAACGTGTGAAATGACCCTTTTGTGGTTATAATTTTGACCCCATTTTTTAGTCGGTGCATAGTTGACTTGGTGTTTTTAGTGTGATCCTCTGGTCGTTAACTTTCATTACGGAACTGGATTTATCATGTGAGGTCTTTGTGGTTCACCTATATAGAGAATAGATTTTTCAATATTATGACAGGATTAGTGATTCCATTTTTATGTCAATTACAAAGAGAAAACTTCTCCTCCCCATGCTAAAACGCTGTTTAAAATTTTCAAACAACCAGGGATCTCAAGTGCCCTATGAAACAAATGTTTAAGGTACTTTTAAATGCTAAAGGTTACTTTTTAAAACCCCGGTATTTTAAAATTCTTGCTTAATGCCAATACCCTCTTCAGATCCTTGAAACCACGTTAAAATGGTATAGGAAACAATATACAGAAATACCCATTGAACATTAAAACTGTCGCTACGCGCGCTCATCATATAGGCCTACCCCTTAGAACTAAGACAATTTTATTTCTCTAATATGTTTTAATTTGCAAACTTCTTTAATGCATTTGTTTTACAGTTTTAGAGGATTAAATTACTGTTCAGGCACGGATCCTTTTTTAATTTTCACCAAGAAGTGTGACACCCACCATAGCAATCATTTCGTTTTTTTTAATGTTTATTTTTTTATCACATAGAAAAGGATTTGGGGGGATTTGAGTTCTTTTTGTTACCTTATTTTGTGTTCATTGATTTCGAGTTGTGTTCTTTGACTTTGAGTTTATGTTGTTTTAGGCCTGATCGATGATTTCTATATTCGATGATTGCAGGAGCATGGTTGGGTTGGTGGATGGTTGGGGTGGTTGGTTGGTGGTTGTTGGGTGGTTGGTTTGGGGGTTGGTTGGTTGGTTGGTTGGTGTGGGTTTTAGTGGGTTGGTTGGTCGGTCGGTTTCGATCAATTTTATGAAGTTCTCTCTATGTCAATTTAGATGCCCGTGTCCCTTCCCACTCATCAGTACCCAGTCATGAAGGGAAACACCTTAGCAAACCCTAAATTCTGATCCTAAATCATCCTTGCCTACCATAAGCTATAACCCTCGACCTAACCCTATAAAATGAACCCCTAAAATCTAGGATGGCATCCCACCCTGAATGCCCAAAAAAGTGCTCACGCTTCCGCCTACAAAACGAGAGATGAACAGAAAGGATGCGTCTAGGACCAAAACATGAGCATTATCGGTTGGAATCACCTGTACGGTCACCAATCGGTGTGCCAGACCCACCGGTTGAGGCATGGTGAGCCGTAATCTACTGAGGATATCCGGTGAGGGGTATGCCCGCAAACCGATCACCGGCGGAGAAATCAGGCCGCGGCCTTTAACAGAGTGGCATAATGCGGATGGTAGCGGGTTGTTTACCTGTTACAATCCGTTTAAATGTTCATGCTACTTATTACACTAAAATGGTGCCAAAATAAAACATTTGAAGGGGAATTGAAGGCTTCCCGTTTTGTGTTTTTGTAACATCGGTTGGTATACATTTACTTCCCTCTAGGCTAAGCCTGCTTTCCTTTCCACAGAAGTCAAGAATCGAAAGTATTGTTCTCAACACTGCTTGGACCATAAACGTAGGCCTAATACTATTACAGAAAAGTTCTTTAAAACTGACGTTGGCGTATCAATACACACTAATTACTTTTTCATAAAAAAAAATGGGTTTAAAAAAATTCAGTGTTGTTTGTTTGTTTGTTGTTTGTTTTTATGCTTTAGTCTTTCTATTTATTTTTGTGCCTATGCGTTAATGTTTTAGCTTATCGGACTGTGATTAATAAAAAACGAAAGGAATGAAAGCGTTGTTTGTAAATTGACTAATTTGTTGATTTAGACCTTGAGATCTGCAAGTGCCTGTTTTCTAACAATATCCATTGCAAAAAAGGGAGGGTGCATGTGTTGATAACAAAAGTGTTTCTGAAAAGCAAAACACAACTTTGAGAGCCAAATGTTTCCACTCTTCAAAAACGCCTTTTTTTTTTTAATTCTAAACATCCAGTTAAACATCCAGCAAAGTTATTGGAACGAATGTCTTGAAATTCCGGGAATTTAGGTGAAGGGAAAACTTTATTTTTTTGTAACCCCTTTTATATCAATACTGTAAAATATGAGATGATACGATAACAGTTGTTCAAACACCATGGATAAATCTGTCTCAAATCTGATAATTTTGGCGCAGAGTAAATTGTCCCGGACTTATGTTCACAATATCCCACATATTTGAAAAATTAGGACATTTTTCTAACATAATGCAGTCTGCCACTTGTTAAGAGCCTGTCAGCGCAAAACCGACTTGTTTTTGCCGTTTTATTGTAGCTCGTAGTAACAGGTGTTGTTGCTATTATAGGCTGGTATGAGCCTTGTGTCTTGTACACGCAAATGTCATGCATTGTTCTATTTTTGAATGGTTGAATTAATTTAATGAGCAGTTGGATCTAACCGTCAAATTTGTGTTTCAATACATCTAATTATTTCTTTGCACCTTGAATTGTTTTGCTTTGTTTTTTCTTTGTCTCTTCAGAATCACGTGACCATGTATAGTTTCAAATGGGTGTCAAATTGCTTGCTTGGGAGAAGGAGTTAAATTCGGGAGTGGGAGTAAAGTCTGACACAATGGCAGGCCAATTCCATCCAAAGTGGCATTAATAAACCAAATGATGATGGGTAGATTCTGAAACTTTTGTTAATGACCACCCCCCCCAAAGTTAGTATTCGAAATAAGATTATATTTTTTTAATTTAATGCATTTTCCAATAATACTAGCGTTTTGTCATTTGTTGGAAACATCACTCTAAATTACTTAACTGCAAACTGATCTGTTATTCACTGACTAATTGACTCACTCACTCACGGATATACTCAATGTACTCCACCAGTCACTGGCTCACTTATTCACTCACTCGTCACTCGCCCAGTTATTGATCCTTGATCAATCCTTCGCTCCTCATGATTTGGTCAGTCCTTCAATCATTCACTCGTTCATTTTTTCACTCAATCATACACTCTTTCACTCACCATGCTCGCTCATTCACCCGCTCACTCATTTTACTCACTCATTCCCTGAACTAACTCATCCCCACTCCTCCCATTTATTCACACGCTCACTCGCTCACTTCTATTAATTTCCTGATACGACTTACTTACTTTTAACTTATACTTTAATTAATTACTTTTAAAGATATAAAAAAATATAAATTTTCATTGTCGGCGATTTTGCAGGGACACATCAAGTAAGACCAAATGAACTACCCCACCCCCATTCCTGAACTATAATAAAGTGATAAGATTGACAACCTTAATATGTCTCCGTCGATGTGGCCACGGTTCTTTACCCAAAACAACTAAAAACCTGCCATCACAAGCTTGACATTGAGAGTACGAAACGAACAATAGGAGCTCATTGTTATTGACAATTATCGTGAAAAATCAGTGAACACAAAGGAGGACAAAATAGTATAGAGAAATAATAAAAACCCGCAAGGAAAACCCCGCGCTCTTTCGCTCTATTGCCCTTGTATATGAACAAAGCCGAACCTTTGGTTAACCTCTTAGTCCGTTTTGCTTTAACAAATAGTATACATGTGGACTTGTTTTGGTGCTATTTTGAAACTGTTTGTAGATCGTCTGATTTATTATTATTATTATTGTTTTGTAAGTTTAGCTGCCGATTTTAATTATGAGCATATGTGTGCTGGTTTATGTATTTAATCACGATTTGATAATGAAGAATTGACAGAAAAAATGATACGATTTGATGTTGCTACTTGATTTTCACTTGATGTTAAATGTGTAACGAGAGATTTTGAAGCACCCAAATATTGTGTCATAATAGTAATTTTATATAGATTAGACACTCAATAGATTTCTTACCTTGTATTTGGCTACAGAAATGTCTTAAAAGAGAGAAAAAAGGTGATTTTGATTTGCTTAAATTTCAATATAAAACATAGGCTGAATTTCGTATTTGCTCCTATACGAAACTAGAAATTTCACAATTTTTTAACCAAAGAAACATTTCTCAGCTTTAATTCTTCAGATGGGGGGTTTTGGATGGAAAGCTTTACATCAGGGCAAAAATCAGTACGTACTTTCGATTTTTTAAAGACACCTGAAATCTCTCGTTGCACCTTTAAAATAGTTGAATAATATGTTATTTTATAAATTATATTTTCGAGTCTTGAATCAAGACTTGAAGATAAGGCTATATGGAATGAATATTCTTGATCGAGCGGCCTGTATCTTTTGAAAATATGTAACCATCGGTAAAATTAATGGGAAACTATTTTATTTTCGTTGGAGAAGCGATTGTGATGTACCACCTGCAGCTCAGCTTTAAACATGTCTGTAAATTTTGCACCATAAAAAGAAATAAATATTGTATATCTCACTTCTATATGATGACACAAGCAATGTCAATGTGTCAAAAACTTTCAAGAGTTAAAAAACCAACAACAACAATCTGACGGAAATTCCCGCGCAGACCGTAACAATGTGTTGTAGATGAGAGCTTATCGCGGGAACCGCACGCGACCAAACAATAAATCGGTCGCGTGCCGGGAACAATGGCACAAGACGCAGGATGTGAAATCTTTTAACGCTCAAGTACACTCACCGTCCAAGCCCTGCAGGTAGATAAATTATCGGATAAGATTGCTCTGCAATTATGGTTTCAAGATTTTCTTTTTCTTCTTGTTTAATAAAATACCCGCCTTTTTGTGTGGTCCATTCTTGTCCTGCTAAATTATAGCTATTGTAATTTAGAGCAATAATAAATTTGAAGGTATATAATTTACACAGCGTATATATTAGATCATCATAATTATACTAGTACACAGTGGACAAATGGAGATAAAATCTGCGTAAGACGATTATACGAAATCTGTTTCTTTAATATTTTGTCTTTATTCTATTTTCAGTTCATTTTGTTATCGAACTGTTTTCTACTTAAGCTAAGTACGGGTCTTTTAGGTAAAATAAAACCATCTTTTTATGTTTGCTGTTTTGTGTTCTGTTTAAATGATGGGAAATTGGACGCCAGGGATATGTCTTTGCATAGACACGCGTAAAGTATTGGGGGCAGTCTTGTTAGACTCTCTGCATGCAAGACACTACAAAACAAGTTATGTTTTTCACGCGTCTTTGAAGTCAGTTTGAGACATGACTTGGAGGAGGCCCATGCCATCGTGTCCTATATAAATTGCGTTTTCATTGTTTCTATTTCTTTGATTTCTATCATTGAACTAAAATATGGTATAGAGTACAAGCCTTTTTACAGTACTATTGTTTTGTTTCAAAGGCGTTATTTATCTTATTTAAGGGGGTTTCGTTTCTTTAACTTAAGGGTTATTTATCTTGTAGTTTTTTAGTTATATCTATAGCTTTATATGGTTATATATTTTTAATAATAATATAATAGGCTAATAATAATCGATATTATGGATTTAACAGCCAGTATCATTGCGAGGCGATCGTCTCATTAGGCTCAATTCCATCAAAGTACGATTACTGAACAACAACATTGTGAATTTTACCGGTATCATAGTGACTGACATTTTCAGTAATAATAATAAAGTTATGAATGACAAAACTTTTCAGCGCCAAGTTGAATCAAGACCCATATATTGTGTATACGGGTCACTGGGTCCCGCCGTCAACAAGTTCAATTGCAGGTACCTGCTTGCACCGGGAAAACCTGACCCAACCAACCCGAAATAAGATGGCCTCTGCCTACCGCTCCCTTCCGCCTGATAAAAGGGTTAGTGTGATTTGAGGACTTTTGATTAACTCTTTGAAGACGTGCTTAAGTGCGTTTCCCATAATATCATAAAACTTGTTGAAAATTTAGCATTTTAGGACCATACTTTAGGACTCTGCAAGCTTCTGCAGCTGCAGTAATTATGCAGGCCTATTCAAATGAGTCCTAAATTAACTTACGATTTTTGTGTTTTTTTCGACGTTTCGTGAAATTCTTGAGCGAAACCTTAAGACTGATTTTATTTAGGTTCAATTTCATGGTGTTTTTCTTAAAGGTCGTTAGGGTGTAAGTTAACCGGTCTGGCTGGCACGTGCCAGTTCAAACCTAAGTAAACACCGGAATTCCTTGGAACCTCTCGCGAAAATTAAGCCTACCAAGGCCGGGTTTTATTTGTCAGGTTTGTTTCCGTTAAATGGTGAAAAGCTTTAACCTTATGATGCAAGGGGTATGTTTGTACCGGCACGCGCGCGAGACCGAGTCGGGTTAAATGTATTTCACAGCAGGTGTCGCGTGCAGTATATGAGCTCCTTGAAGCCTTAAGTAGAAAACACAAAACAACTTAAGTAAAGATGTCCATATGCTACGCTAATTTTACACCTTTTGTAAGGGTCTCTATTGTTGTGGAAACAACGGGTTCGTCCTAAGAGAACAAGTGGCACGAGCGCCCAAGCGGCCTCGACCGAGGCGAGATTGGTATACACGCACCTGTCGAAGTCTACAATAAAACCCCCTCAATTATTCTTCGCAATCAAAGGGTCATAATTGCCCCTTAAGGCATCCGTAATGGGTGATTCCTGACTCGAATCAGCTTTTCAGTCATAAAATTGCTGGACGTCATTTTTATTCATAAATTATTGAGCTTTTATAGGTCTTTTTTACGGTTCTTGTTCCCTTTGTTAGTTACTGGTTATGCTCGTAGCCGCAAGACGGATGTTGAGCTTAATTAAGGAGATCTGTTTCAGAGATACTTTGTGGCTATATACTTTTTCAGCTCAAGTGGTAAAAATCTGGCCTTAAGCTACTTTGGTGCGAGACTTTGGTTTATTTTTCAGTCGGATATGCATATGAACAGAGTTAAGCTATACCTTCAAAAAAGATTGTAACAAACTTTCGTAAATCTACATGGTCCCTCATGTATACATTATTCCATCCAAAGACGTTTGGCTAAATCTGAAATATAGAAATACAGAAACGTGCATGTATATAGTTAAAGCCTTTCTGTCACAAAGTTGTTCATATTTTTTTTTAAATAATGATGTTTTTTTTCTCTGAAATTTAGTTATAAGAAATAAACTCAGGGCTCTTCTTTAGAATGCGTTTTTTCCTTTTTAAGGGTAAATACGTGTCGTTCTATACACTGTGTTTGTATTAATTAAAAAACGATGGTTTCCGTGAAAATTTATAGTAGTTGTGAATCGCGGAGAAAAAAAAAAACAGGGCTCTGCATGCATTTTTCAGAGGCTATATAGGCTTGTCATTGTATGCTCCAAAATTAGGAAGAAATAGGATAATATAGCAAATCTGAATTACATTTAGTGCCGATTCTAGCGTACCATGCAAGTTCTCTACATTTTTACAATACACTGTAAATCTGAAGTGTTTAGTTCTAGAACATCAGTTGTAACACTTCATATTTCGCTTTGAAGTTAAAAGTGCGTACAAGTGTGTGTAAGACTTGTAAACCTTCATCTGTAAATAAAGTAAATACATATATTATTGTTATTATTATCATCATCATCGACCAAACAAAACTCAAATTGACGTCATATAATTGACTTTCCCAAGGCCTTCGACACTGTGCCCATCACCCATTCACCATCTTCTCCTCAAATCAGTACGGAATCACTGGCAAAATCGACAACGGCTAGATCTCACAGTTCTTCAGGACATGTAGTCATCGTGTTGTTATGGGAGTTGGTGAGCATTCACAGTGGACTAAAGTTCAATCCGGAGTTCCTCAGGGCATGGTGCTAGGTCCCCTTTAATTTTTAATTTATATCAATGACCTTCCTGGTGACATTTCAGCGACCGTACGTTTATTTGTAATTGCAGACGATTGCGTCTTATATTCTAACATCACTTCACACTAGGACGCGAAGAATCTAAATACAAGACCATTCAAATAAGCTATCTTCTTGGGAACAGAAAGGCAGATGCAATTCAATCCACAAAAGGGCTATGTTCTTAGGATTGCTAGCTTAAGAGCTCCTCTTTATTAACAGTTTCTCTCTTGAAGGAACCGTTCAACAGCAAACTAATCTCATTCATACCTTGCTGTTGAAATCTCGCAGGACATCTCAAATATAACATCATCTGCAAACAGAATAGCTCAAAATTAACGGATTCATACTAAGAAATCAAATCTTAAGCTTGTACCAAAGAAACAAAAGCCACTGCATATCTGTCCATTACTCGATTATACTAATTCGAGTGTTTGTGACCCATACATAAAAAATACATGCATTAGGCAAGGTACAGAAAAGAGCATCGTCATCGTCATTGTCGTCGTCATTGTTGTTGTCATTCTCATCGTCATTGTCATTGTCATTGTCATCATCGTCGTCGTCGCGATACTGTAAAAATTTAATTGAAACACTTGAAAATTATTTTGGTGAGTTATTACAGAGATTGGGAATGTGCGGAGAATAAAAAAAAAACACTGACGGTCACCCCAACTTAATAAACCTGTCCAAAATGTAGATCTTCTTTTCTACATTGTGGAACTGTAAAAAGTTACTTTTTGTTTGTTTATAGAATGAAATATGCAGTTAAAACTTGTTAAAGTGTGTATTTTTTACGTTATTTTGTTGACAGCTATATAGAATGCCCGTATAATCAGAATTGATAGTTGGGTCAGGGTTCGCCAGTTTCTCCACGGTGGAAAAAACGGCGGTTTTTTCCGCGTTTTTTCCACATTGGAAGAAGAAAAAACAGGGTTTCTTCCAGTTTCTTCCACTGAGCATGGAAGAAGAAGAGAAGAAACTAAAAAAAAACGTCTTTAAAAAGTTTGCTATTTTAAAGCGCAAAAGACTACACTTTTGGTTTATATTATACAGTGAATGAAATAATTGTATAGTTCGGAAATAGTTTAAATCCAAGAACCAGTCAGGGACACCCCCCTATCCCATGCGAATTGCCATATAATTAAACTCACAGTGATTTCACAAGACCTAAATTTTAAATTACTGAAGAGAAAAAGAAACATGATTAGACACTTCCCCAACCAGCAAGGCCAAGCAGCGACTCCTTGTTGAAAGACTTGAACATCTTAAATTTCTTTAAACAAATGTTTATATCTCCCTAACCCAGGTTCCCCCCTAAGCGCAATACAAAGTTAGATAGGATATACCGAGACTAGAATTACTAAGGGCTATTCGAGTCTCAGGATAGTTACACACAACATTCAAAACAATGTAAAGAACAATATATGTGGTACTTTTATGATGTGTTTAATTTAAAAATATTAACAAATTGGCCATACAGGTTTTAAAAGCTTTTCATTGTTTGCATCTATCACTTACAATAGTATAAGTGCTGCACATGGAAAGATTTGGATTGGAAAATGGGTTACAATTCTCATCTGTATAATTGAGTGAAAGGAAAAAAAGAATTGTGAACAAATGTACTATATACTTGCAGGTATACCAACAGGCTACTATAAAGTTGTAGATGTATTTTGAAAAAAAAACAAGATTATTTGTAAAGTAACTAAAGTAGCCTTGATGATGAAGTGCAAGGAGATGAATATGATTAATTTTCGTTGTGTTCATAATACATTATGTAGTTCTTCCAATCTTCCAGTTCTTCCGGAGGCAACTGCGAGAAACACTTTTTTCGGTTTCTTCAATTCTCCGGAAGAAATAGGTTCTTCCGGAAATTTCCGAACCTGGTTTTTGGGTTTCATGTTAGGCCTACTATCGAATAATTGACAACTTCTGTAAGTTATAGTGTATGGTGTTTTACATCTTTAACTGTGAATATTAGAGGCCACAGTTTTAACTTATTTAGTCTTAATAGGATTGGGGAAATTAAGCATAAAATACAGTATTTTGCTGCATTTCCAAATTCAGCCAAAATACTGTGCATTTTTTTTAGCTTTTACAGTATTTTACTGCAAACATGGGACGGTTCGCTGGAATGTTTTACACAAATGTACAGTGTAGAGTAAGGAAGTGAAAACCAATCTTATTTTTCTTTTCATTTATTAGAAAACTTGAGAACACTCAAAGAAAAAAAAAGAAAATTCTATAGACCTCTTACAAATCACGGTTGATTTTAACTTGTGTTAGTGAATGTTATCAGATGTTACGGTTCAATGCATTGACAATCTACCAAAAGAGAATTCTATTGGGTGTTTGCGTCAAGCCCTTACGAGTTTACTCTATTTGGGAATCCCCAAGGTAATGCGTACATTGCAACAAGTCCTGAATAACGCGGACGTGACAATTTAAGGAGTAGGGGGTGTGTTTATAAGGTACTTTGAAAACGTGTAAATTGTCGTCACTGGTGCTGATACGAGTCCTTTGAAACAATAAGAGAAACGCTGAGAAAGTAGTTGGAAAAAAGAGTGGCCTTCCGAGCTAGATATCTGCAGTAAGACCATTATCTACAAAATTGAAAGGGCTAAGGCCAAGAAGAAATTTTCTGTGTCCAAATCCCCACACGAGGTAAATGGAGGAAATTGAATACCAGTCTCAAATCTTTCTACAAAGATGATGAGGCTGTTGCACTCAACAAAAGATGGAAGAGCTAAAATCTGCTGATGAAACTGGGAATATACAACCCCTGACTATCAATCCACACTCACTCTGGAAAGAACACCAAGCGAAAAGTGAAGATCAAAAAGAGAGATGGCACTGCTTCTTCTGACGAAAAAGAACTACTGGAAAAGTGGAAAGGTTTTTCAGTTCATTGCTCAACAATTATGACAGCGGTTTGGCTTCATTACAATACCCACCACCAGCAGAAGAAGATCTCCCAATTTGCGTTCACTCTCCTACCGTGAAGAAACTGCCAACGCAATAGCAGCCATGATAAGAAACAAAAGTGACAGTCTTTGGCTTGTGAATGCATTTACAGCCAAGGCTCTTCATCGAGGTGGTATCAAATGATCGATGTCATGCCTCCTGTTCAGAAGTCTATTCTACACTATCTCCATACGTAAATGGACCACCAACATTAGTATTCCATTGCCAAAGAAAGGTGATCTTTCTCATTTTTTTTGGAACATACTATCGGGAATATCACTGATGCCCATAGCTGCCAAAGTGAATAAGACCTTTAACCCGAATCCGGCCACATAGACCCCTGCGACAAGCAACCAGGCTGGTTTCAGACCCAGGCCGCCACCGCTCTGATAGCAAAATACTATCATGAGAAGAAGTATGGACGGCTTTAAAGAATACCAAACTACCCTTGACTGTTACCGTTGTTGACTTAAAGAAGGTCTTTGACTCCATCAATAGGAGTAGCGTATCCAAAGTCATTGGTAGTGGCTTGTGGTGGGGTCAGGATTTATTTAGATTTATTTATTAATTCGTTCTTATTTACAAAACCTGGGAGACAGTCAATTGC
Source organism: Ophioderma brevispina (assembly GCA_023653785.1). Lineage (NCBI taxonomy): Eukaryota > Metazoa > Echinodermata > Ophiuroidea > Amphilepidida > Ophiodermatidae > Ophioderma > Ophioderma brevispina. The sequence continues at coordinate 17,133 of JAMKCH010014613.1, forward strand.
ACAGCATTGTATCCCATGGTCCCAGGGTGGCAATAGGCCATACATAAAAGACAACACATCTAAAACTAACATAAACACACATAAAAAATAGATTATCTTATAAGCATAAAAAAAGCAAGATGATTCCCAACTTCATTACCCACCCACCTACCCAAGCACCCAATTCCACCCAAAAAAGGCACCCATCGTGCTCCAAAACACAAGCACGCAACCACAACAGTGCACAACACACATTACGCACGTACACATACACGTAAACCCCACCACCACACACACCCACCCTCACACACACCCACATGCACAACTCGAACACACGCTCCCCTCACACACCAACACCCACCACACAACCACACACACACACACACTCACACACAATATCATCCGGACCTAAAAATACCTACCCCCTCAAGCTTAAACCAGCCAAGATAACAAAAAAAGGTTACACAAAAACACAAATGTTGTTAAAAATAAAAGTCATACTTAAATTAAGCACATTGCATGACGACATGAACATAGGATAAATATATTGCATAATATATGAAAGAAACTTCATACATGATGAGAGGAGTCCAAATGAGATTTAGGCGATCTTAACATCTTTTACTTCGAACTTCTTTAAATTCTGTTATTCGAACCTAACACCTATTAGATGATATCTATCGTTTCTACCACCCTGGCTTTGATAGGTCAGTCGGGTAGAGCGTCGTTACTTTCTATTTGGTAATACGAAGGTCGCCGGTTCGAATCCGGCCAGGCACAGGGTTTTTTTTCAAACACTCGTGTGCGCTGGCCTCTCCAGGGAAAGAGTAATAAATATATTACATCCTGTCTTACCTGGAGAACTAAGTCGTTTAACTTTCATCGTTTACTTGTTGTTAATGGGTATTTAACAGCAGAGGGAAGCTCATTCCATGCCAAAAGCACGGTACTTAAAGTTCTTTTCCCAGCACCTGTTTTGGGTCTCGATGGTCTGAGATTTACCCTGAGTGTCTCTTGTACTGTACTTTGAAGTATCAGATATTTTATCAAAATATTGCACAAGTAACTGGGGGCCCGCCCGCCATGCATTTGTACATCATGACATGAAGATGGTTGACACGGCTAATTAGAAGGGTAGCCACCAGGCAACGGAGCAAATGTTTAGTTGGAAATCTCTTATTAACCCTCAGAATTGTCCTACCAGCCCTATTTTGAAAGCTTGTTCAACTTAGACGTATATTTGGGACAAGCACTTCCCCATACGACATCACAATAATCAAGGTTGGGAACTATAAGAGAATCATAGATAATCCTTAAAACATTTAATTAAGAAAATACCTGGTCCTGGATATAAAACCCAATTTTTGTTGACTGTGTTGTGAATATGAGTGAATTCAAATGAGGAGGCTGATCCGGGGCGCGTTATCCGAGTGATACGGACAGCTCTAACATGGCCATAGGGTAGGATCTTCTCAATATTGCGAATTATGGCATTCCAAGGACCTGGCAATCATAACTGAACTCCCGACAGGTTAAGTTATGGTTAACGGAAGTCTGAACCCTTCGGTGTAACAACTACAGGGTGTCACACCGGCCCCCTTCCTCTTTATAATCATGCCGACTCTATTTTGAGGAAGGCTTCGGAACCAGACTCGAGAGTTGTGACTTGTCTCGCCAATCAAGACAATTAATCTGCCAAATTGCTAAAGACTTGGACTTTGCTTACGATATCGCCCTCCTTGAGTCTTCCATTTCGCGGCAGGCCAAGTCTCAACTCGGAATGAAGATGCAACAGCCGATTGGTCTTATAGGTGCACCCAAGACAGAATACATGACCATCAATTTGTGAACCTCGGCCTCCCTTAAAAGTATATGGAAACTTCATTAACTATGCGACCAACTTCAAATTCTACCTACGCTCCATGATGGGATCCAGTGCTAGCGACCTGAAGAGACGGAAAGCTCTTACTTGGACAGCCCTCTGGAAATTAGAACATTTGTGGAAAGGTCTTACAATACCAATATCCAACAAAGTTAAACTGCTTGAGACTATATACCTACGTCAAAGTTTTGCTATATGGCTGCGAGTCATATGGATTATCTTTGAAATTTGGAAACACGGGGCATTTCCCAGCAGTATATTTTCCGGTTAAATGCCGAAAATTCCGTAAAATAACGGTAAATTGCCCGTGAATTTACAGAAATTAGTAAAATAACGGTCAATTTCTCTTTAAAATAATATAAAAAACAGCTCAAAATGTACGGGCATTATCAATTCTCACCATCACTTGGATGGTCGGATTCAGATTTGGTTTAGTTTGGGATGTACAGCTGAAGAGTCGCCCATTTTCTAAGGGTGGTTTTTTGGTAGAAAAAGGTACCATTTCGAAGCTTTTCTATATGGACGATATTGCAGGCAAGTTCAAAAAATACTTTGGGGTTTTCTTTTTTTTTGACATGTTTGTCCAATAAACCTCCGAACGTAGGTGTTCTAACAACCGATCAAGTGCAAAGTGAGAGAAATTTGTATCCTCAAAAATCTCCTCCTTTAACATGTTAGTACCGCCCCCGGGGTCGAATAGCATCAGCAGCAATGTGATACAGGCCTAACTGGTAAATACCAACCAGTCGCGTACCCTTAATTCACCTTTACTATATCCAGGAAATGTACAGAATGGGAAACACAGTTTGTACAGAGTCGATACCCGGCTACAATTTCTTTTGAATTTACTTACATCCTCAACACCTTTAACGAGAGAAAAAAGAAAGTATCAGATACAGGTTTCAATACGTAGGTTCAGTCGATGGCCAATAGGTATTCTACTCGTGTTCTCTGAGCATGCTTGAGAAATATGGTTTTTTTTTTACATATGAACCTAGCAACTGCAGGTTGTGTATAAGAAAAAAGTAGTTTAAACTTTTACACTACTTTTGTAAATGTGCATGTACACAAATTTACACAACTTGTTTATTTTTTTCTTACACAACTAGTTGCTAGGTTCATACAGGGTGAGTCAGAAAAAATGGACCCTGATTGCGCTCGCCATTTTGCATCTTTAAGAAACATATCTCAGCATATATGGTATACCAACGAAAAGCATTTTATAGCTTTAGCTTGCTGCAAAGATCAGCTTCAACGGAGCAAATCATTGTCCAAAATGATTGTAGGGGCAAGAGAGATTTCACATATCAGGTGTCCCTAAAAAATCGAAAGTACTGATTTTTGCCCTGATGTAAAGCTTTCCATCAAAAATAACCCCATCTGAAAGGATTAAGCTGAGAAATGATTCTTTAGTACAAAAATTGTAAAATTTCTAATTTCGTATATTATAGGAGCAAATACGAAATTCAGCCTATGTTTTACATTGAAATATTTATAAGCAAATCAGAATCTTTTTCTCTCTTTTAAGACATTTCTGTAGCCAAATACAAGGTAAGAAATCTATATTGAGTGTCTAGTCTGTATGAAATTACTATTGACACAATATTTGAGTGCCTCAAAAATCTCTCGTTGCACCTTTAATGTATCTTAATGGTGTAAAAGCCAGTGATAATGATAAGAGTTATTTTAAACACTTTTTCAAAAGATGCATTTGGCATATTCTAGTCTTAAATCTTCCATGCATAACTCATGCATGTTTCTACCTCAAAAGGTTGTCTCCGATGTTTGTTTCTTCGTATGCTTCAGTCAACTCTCCATGCAGAAACTGCACTGCAAAAACAGTGCTTAGAAATTAAACACTTTTCTAAACACTATTTTGCACCGCGTTTCTAAACATTTTGAAATGTCTGTTTAATATCTAAACACCATATCTAAACATGTTTAAAATCTAAACATGTTTAGGGATTTGACATTAGGTGTTTATACATTTGATGCCAAGTGTTTAGGAATTAAACATGTCAAATCTCTACACACTAATTTGCACCACGTTTCTAAACACTGTTTTTGCAGTGTGATACACGTATCAATTAAGTTATTTTTTTTTTCAATTGATTTTTTATGAGTGATGAAGGGTAGAAATGTGTATAGGGATGTCAATACATGTAGTAAATTGTGGCTGTATTTCGTGGGGTTAAAGGTGCATTTCGTGATTTCAACACCTTCTGTTTTATTCATTGTTCACTATAGATATCTCTAAGAAAAGCTTATTTACAAAATGTGATGTGATCCCGATCTTGCGGTTTTGTGTTATGAGCAATTGTTTGTTTCCCACGGTCCCATAGGCACTGTGTTGTAATTTTTGTCCGTTTACAGACAGAAAATGCAAAATTGCGAATGTCTTATAAGACACAGATACGACCGAATTTGCACGTAAGATTAGGTACACGTGGATTACTAGATACTAGGGCTAACGATTCAGATGATATGAAAATCTGAACTTTTTGAGGTAAGTCGGGGGAACGAGGTTGTGGATCACGAAATGACCCTTAAATATCGTCACATTACTTTGCACTCCATAAATGGTGCACGATTTCCTTCTGGGCATTGATTTGCGAATTCCACGAACGCCGTTCATTTTACAGAGCGCAAAACCAAAAACTTGAATTTAAAAGACTGCATAGATCGGTCTATACCTAACCGATGTGAAGGATCTTTGCAGCAAATTAAACTGAGCTAATAAAATAAGCTTTCCATTGGTATATGTTGAGATATCAGGGTCCATTTCTTCTGACTCACCCTGTATATGCATGTTTAACAACCTCATATTTTACACAACTTTTTTTAAGCAGCCGATTTACATGGACCTGTGCACGCAATCTGTCAATAACTTAATGCGGTTTACCTATTTTGTTCAAAATGTGATGAGATCAGATCCGTTCCTGATCGCGACGTGGAGCGAGAACTAGTTGTTTTTGTAAATGACTCTAAAAATCACCAAAATCTGTAAATTCCATTTTCATGACTTGTTCATTTTCCCCTCATACTCATAGCCCAGGCCTCCCATATGCTTGCTAGTAGCTTATTGGCTTCTTCATTACCCTTAATTTTTTGCTTTGGTTTCATTCAAGTAGTCTCACTCTCCCCTCTTCCTCCTCCTTCTCCTCCTTTTCCTCTCCTCCTCTTCCTCCTTCTCTTCCTTTTCCCTCATGCAAGATTTCATATTATAATCTAAACCTTACACCTTTTAATCCATGTTCCTTCTTTCTGTTTTCCTTTGTAAGTTTTTCTTATGTTCTTTTCTGCTGCTTTCGTTCAGTATCGTAATGCTTGTTCATATCGCTACAGTTACAATTTATTCTTATATCAACTTTAGAACAGGTTTTCTTTCACTTTAATGTTTTATTTTTTTTTCTTGTTTATTAATTTGTTTGTTAATTGTTCTGTATATTTGTTTCCCCTCTATTTTTGTGTTCTTATCAAATGAAGTTATTAACCGTATACATTTCTTCACTGCAGGCAAAAAAATAGTTTGTCTCAGCTTCTCTTGGCTAAAAAGCTACGTGCTATGGTTTAAAAAAAATACAAAATATGACCTATGTAATGTTTTTAAATTTGAACTTGCGCTGTGGTATTTTTAGAAATATACAATATGCTCCACTTGTTTACCTGTATGGACTTCTTAAACTGTGAAGTCCAATGCTACTGCTACCATATTTTACTTTGTCATCCCACATGCTCGAAATTGTCAGCAATGAAGATAAAAAATGACTCTATGGCAGGGAAAAAGTACTGAGTATTGCCGAATACTTTAAAGAAAAACATCGCCGACGAATAGAGCTAAATCTAATTTTAAAAGCAATGCGCGCGGAAAGCTGAGACAAACTACTATTTTTTGGCCTTAAATATTGACTTTTCAATTTTTCTTCTTCATTTGTGACGAGTACACACTTGAAATTTTAATCTAAGGAATTAAGAGAGAAAAGTCATAATACACACACAAGGTGCATAGACATCTCTTAACAAGTGCAGCAGCTCAACGCGCCACTTTGAGTCATCTATAATTTCCTGGCTATATCTTTGGCAAGTTAACACATCGTACTCTAAATTGTTTCCTCTCTCTGAGCCAGAGAGTGTTCAAGCGTTTCCTGTGCTAACGCTACAGCCTATAGCATATCTACCTGCATTTGTCGGTTTCTAATCTACCAAAATGTTTGCAACCTGTCGCTAACAACAAGTTCAAATCAGGTTACATCAATCGGTTTCCCGAGTTTTGGTTTTTTTTTTAGTGTTATTGGAAAGATATGCGAGCTTGCTTGCCAGAAACTCTCATAGATATTTTTTAAGTGCGATTGCAGTATTGGAGTACTTCAAGCATTCTCTAAAGGGCAAAATTAACGCTTGAAAATTATAGAAATCGAGGGAGAACGTGGCCCACTGGTTAGGGTATTCGCATTGGTGCTGAAGGTCCCCGGTTCGAGTCCCGGCGGGGCCACTTGCTGGGGTTTAACTGGGTATTGATTTGTAAGAATTATTGGTTAAAACTGGAATTCCGCTCTCCCCGTGGTTCATTTGGACTTGGGCAAACGAACCATGAGAATACCCCGTCCTTCGGAGGGGACGTTAAGCCGTTGGTCCCATATACATGGAGAATCACTAGCTCCTGTATGTACTCGCAGCCAGTTTCGATAAGAGTAGGGTGAAAACCCCTGGGTGTCCCAATTCGTCCTGGATCCCTCATGGGCATCATTGGAAAGCAGTGTCTGCATGATTTACCCAGATAAGACAAATAAATAATATAATAAAAAATAAATAAATAGTGGAATTTACTTTCTGAAGGCAAAGGTAAAAATGTTACTCTGCAAAAGAGAGAAATTCGTAAAATTTGCTTCAAAAGAGTGAAATTTCACTCGGTAAGAGGATCATCAATCTTATTTAAGGAATGATCACTGTTTAATCCTTATCATGCATGGGAGTGATTTTTACTATTTTAGAGTGAAGTTTCACTCAAAACGTGGGGACTTTTCACTTGTTTCCAATATCATTGCATTTTCTTTTTAATTGAAAGAGTAGAAATGGAGTGAAATGCAACTCTATCAAGAGTGAAAATTGAATTGAACTTAAACACTCTTTTCCCTTATTTGAAAGAGTGAATTTCCAGTCATTATTTAAGTGTAACGTGAATAAAATTTGAAATATTTATTTCTTCATATTTCTGAATTTCCGTTTCTGTATTTCGACACCAAGTCAGGCAACCATAATTTTTAGTCCCACAATAGTGGGTTGCTATAACTGTTACCAAGTTGCGTGGGTGACTGTTCATTAATCCATTTGTATCAACAAAACGCAATAACTCTGAAATTGAATATCTTTCAAATTTGACCCTTTTGGGGATGTTATACACACAATTTTCTTTGAATATACCCATATTGACAATTTGGGCACTATCTTGGATTTATACTTACTAATCATTACAAACCAACTTCCACTTTGATACATTTTGGGATGTTATCCGCCAATTTCTATGGTTTTACCCATTTGTGCAGCCATTTTGGACGTCTTTTTGGATTTTTTTGGGAAAATCAAATAGGTCTAATGGTTAGAAACCAAATTCTAATTAATATATTTCCAATTTGACGCGTTCTGTGAATGTTATAATACTATTTTCTATGATCTTACCCATTTTGGCCAATGATGGAAATTGAATTTTGGCCGTCATTTTGGACGCCGTCTTGAATTTTGCCAATGTGCCGCAAATTTATTGTTGTTAACATCTCAAATGTGTAATAGGGCCATAAAGGAAGCCAAAAAAAATTGGTTTGGTAAAGAGTCAAGAGGGAGTGCACGGGACCCCTCCGAAGATACTCGTCTATCAATTATTAAAAAAAAAAAAAACATTATTTGAAGTTCAAAATATTTTGAGTCAGAGTTCCCTTCAGGAAAAAAGAGTTCTAAGTCTAACCTTGTTTTTAGATCGCTTACCTTTTTTTTGCCAGAGGATTGGCCATGTACCTGGGCAAATCAATTAAAGTTTTTTTATTGATCTCCCCGTGTTGGGTAACCGTTCTGGAAGTGTCATCACC
>JAMKCH010014614.1:0-30211 GCA_023653785.1 Ophioderma brevispina
GCGTGTCCCACCGATCGCCACGCCGCCAGCAACACCGCCGAACGGCCGCCCACTCTGTGTGAGGGACCCTGAACGACTGGCAGTCATTGGCTGCCACCCGCCTCCCTGCCACCGGTTTTCCACCTCTTTGGCCCTTTGCCTTCTTGTGGTCGCGCTTAACCCCTGTTGCGACCTGCGCTGGGGGTTATCATCACTGGGCTTTACCACCTCCCCCACCACCACCCTGGCTTTAGTATGAGAATCCTTGTTGGGCAGGGGGGTATCTAGAGCCGTTGGCTGCAGGTAACTCCTGCGCGGCAGTCCCCATGTTGACTGGTTCAGATAGTCTAGACGAAGACCGGGACTGAACCACCCTGTGAGGATGGAACCTCCATCGGGGAGGGCCCAAAAGATGCTGGGAGGTAAATCGTCTCCCCGGTCCCGTAAGCCTCTCCCTCTACGGAGATGAGGTAAGCCAGGCCTCGACTCTCCTGTATTCCTACCCTCACCGGGCCCGACGCGCGGGGCCGTATAATGGGTCTGGGATACTGGGGCCCCGACCTTGTGGCCAGAACCCGACGCACTGGGACGGATGTCGAGGGTGGGACAAATCCGCGGACCCTCTTACCGTTTGGGGACAGGTCCTTGTTACAAGGTGACGCTCCCGTCAAGGGTTACATTGCCATCCACGGGGGGAAGGTGAGGGAACCTCCTCCCAGGCCCCGGACCAGACCCCTCCTCACTTGGGGTATGTCCGGGTCCTCTTCGGTTTCATAAAGTTCCGGACCGCCTTCCTCCGAGGTATATATGCTAGGTGAGTTCCTAGGCCACTTGGACGGTGGGCCCACAAACCTCCTCCAGATAGGGGGTCTTATGCTTTTTCGGACTTGTCCCAGGCATGTTTTGCAGCCAGGAGAGATAACTTTTTCATTATCTCCATCAGGGTCCACAGCCACTGCAGGGCGGACCAACTGGCCTCCTACCGGTGTGTCCACCCACGGGCCAAACCTTGACCGTGCTGTCCACCCCAAGATGGGCCGACCGTCCAAGGCTTGGACGGCCCTCTGGTCATCCTCGACCGGCAAGCAAGGTCGCGTGGTCGCAAAAGAGCCCCCCCCCCGACGGATTTCGGCTGTTGCCTGGCTGGTCTGGGGGGCGTCAAACACCGAACGAACGGGCGACCGGCAGCTTGACCAGAGTCTGTGGTGGACTGAACGAGGTTCGGGGTGGCATTCCCTCGACCGTGTCTCAACCGTGTCGTCGGGAGGACACTACTGTCGAGGGGGCCTGGCTACGCCTTCTCGAAGCGTGGTAATGTCACTTTCGGGGAATTCCCTTCCCTCCGTCCTGGGTTGGACGGGGGGGGTCGACTTTGTGGTCGGGTCTCGACCATGCGGGACTTGCCGATCGCAACGTTCGACCAGCTATGAGCTTGTATGAACCCGGGACCAATAAAAGGGGTCTCTGCAGACCATTACCGTCGCAGGGATCCCGAGGTCGGAGGAGCACAACCGTGGCTACCCGTCTGGTCCGAAGTTGACCGCCTCTGACCCCCGCCAGTTGAGATTCGTGGATTTCTAGGCGCTATGGACGTAATATGGTCCGGGGTGAGATTCCGATCCAGCTCACAGCCGTTGTCCTTGGTGGCACGGTCCTGCATAGGCACATAGGTGTGAAGGGTCTTCCCTTGGGAAGGAACCCGGAAACATTGCTGCATTTTCCTTTTCCTTCTTGCTTCCCTCTCTTGTGCCTGGTTTTTCATCTGAGGGAGGAAAAATAACAACTATAGGTGAGAGAAAGGATAACTCTATCACCACAAAAACAGGGGGAGGATGGGTAAGAACCCTCATTCACGGACCATCAGGGAGAGGACCCCCTACCTATCCAAAGAGCCTATGTGAAAGCTTACCCTACGGGAGAGGATATCTCTCGACCGTCGGGACAAGCTGCGACCCCATCGGTCCATACACCTGTCATGGATCTGAATGACCATAACGGCCTGTAAGGATCTCCTATATCTTCCCCTCCAACGAGGTGGAGTACTAATACCCAGGTGGCCCCTTAAAAGGGGTGTATTAAGTGTCCATCGCCCCCGGAGGGGGTGGAGAACTCATACCAACACCCCTTATAAAAGGGGTGGTGTATAAGGACCCATCAACGCCTACTGGGCGGGTGGTGAACCAATACTAACACCCCTAATCGGGAGGGGTAAATTCCCAACGACCTGTACGAAGGGGGTGGCGACCCATACCCACCACTCCCCATAGCAGAGGAGGGGTGGTGATAAGGCCCCAACAACCCCTATCTGTGGGGGTGGTGAACTTACTCCCATCGACCCCTTAATCGGGGTGTAGTATTAATTCCCAACTCCCCCCTGAGGAAAAGAGGGAGAACTCATACCCAACCCCCTTATAACAAAGGGAGTGGTGTACAAGGTCACAACACCCAACTGTTGGGGGTGGTGAACGAATACCCAACGACCCCCGCAATCGGGGGTTGAGTATTAGATCCCAACGACCCCTGAGGGAGATCGAAGTCCTACAAAAACCCAAGAATAAGGCTCAGACCACAGGGAAGGTCATAGGAACAGCAGGGGGGGCCACAAAAAGGTGTCCCTACCTAAACAAAAATACAACTTCCAAGTTTCACTTCCGGTCACCGTTGACCTATTCCGAGTCAGGAGACCCCCCTGAACCCAATGAGGCGGTTAAAAACCCATCCCGGGGCAAAATAACCAGATACGGGTCACTTCCGGTCGGAAAAGGAACCCCCCAGTGAGACCATTTTGTCCAGGGGGGTCCCAGGATTAGAAAAAAAATCAAAACACAAAGCCCCATGTGACCCCCTCCGACCAACCCCAACCCTCAGAGGTCCCAGAGGAGGGACGCCTCCACCCCTCCTAGGTCAAAAATAAGGAAAGGCGAGTCCAAAACAAACAAAAAAGAATAAGGAAAAACAATCGACGAAAATGACCCACAGGCCCGCCCTGACTGTAAAAGGAAAAGCACTAATAAAAGTCGCACCGGGTGGTGCAAAAGGCCACCCGTAAGTGGCAATATTTTACCGGAAGCTATCCAATTACTGTAGGAACTATCACGGAAAGATGCGGTCTAGGATCTAAAAATCTCGATAACTCGGGATCCAAGGTCGAAAGACAACCCCGAGAAAAAGAAGCCCTGATTACAGAAAAATTAGGAAAATTCTGTGACATACGGAGAGTGGAATTACAAGAGGGAGCCCGCATCGCTACTGGTCTAGTGATGCAGGCCAATGAGAGTACAATCCCTGACGACAGGTAATAAAAACACCAAAAACTGTAATAACCTGTCCGGATTACAATTTAAGCTATACGTTCCTTTAACTAAGGATACTTATGTGCTCGGGATTGACGTTTCTCTCTAGGTCAGTGCTTCCTTGTCCCACGTTTTTTCTGCCTGTTTTTTTCCTGCCAGCAAAAATACCCTCCGTGCGAGCTGTTTGGGAGAACTTTGGGCAAGGGCGAATCAAAAAAACCACGCTTTTGGCGGCGAGTGTGTCTAATAAAATAGTGCGTGCCTCTTCCCGACTATTTCGGATTGGCATTTTGTTACATGGTAAATTGTTTTCTGGTCGTGCCCAAATGAAACATTTGTGCAAAGTAAGGTCGTGGCAGGTAGGTATCGTACGCTAGTGTATTGGGGAAATCGCAAGTGTACCGATAACAACATTGCATGCGAATGCCAAGGTGTTGGGAGTAGGCCTGATGTAACATGTACCGTACATTTTTTAGATTCATGTATATTCTTGCCCACCACTGGATATTTAAAAACCCTTTAAAACCTTCAGAGCAAGGCACCATTTTAGAAAATTGGGTGCTTTTTTTGCCCCAAAATTAAAAAAAAAACGAATGTTTTTTTTACAAATAAAATTTCTCTAAATTAGGTGGTACTTTAGGAGTTGAGGAATTATTTATTCATATGTCTCCTGGGCGGTACCCGGGTTTCGTTCGTGAATCGCCTGGGTTTCCGATCACCTGGCGTGAATGAACTTCGGTTTTTTGCGGTTTCCCTTTGACCTTGAATGACCCCTGATGACCTTGTGTGACCTTTAAGATTTTTGGCATCAACAATCAACCCCACCCCCCAATTTTCATCCCCCTACCACCTGTTTACCCCCCATTTGACGTCCTTGACCCTGAATGACCCCTGATGACCTTGTTGTGACCTTAAAGATTTTTGGCAGCAACAATCAACCCCACCCCCCAATTTTCATCCATACACCATGTTTTACCCCATTTGACCTCCTTTGACCTTGAATGACTCCTGATAGACATTTTTTGATCCACTAACCCAATACAAACTCGTCCCTTCGGAAGGGTCAAGGGGCACCCATCCACCCAGTTTCAGGAACGTGCAACCCTCTGTCTCCGAGCAAACTAGACGCGGTCAGATGAGATTCCCAGAAAGAAGCGCCCCCAATTTTCTGTCGAACCGGGGTTTTTTGCATATTTGGAAAATGCTTCATTACCATGAATTAGATCACACCTGAGTGAATTAGCCGAATACGCCATCTTTATTACTAAGACAATGATTTAAGTACTTCTGTCGTGCACGACAGAAAGTCAAAGCATGGCTTTCTATGGGAATCGATTGTTATAGCAGGCAAGTTCAAACAAGGTTTGCGTTTTGTACTTTTTTTCAAAAAAACCTCGTAGAACGTTCTCGGTACGTGGTCTACGACCGATCCAATAAACTTGAGAGAAAATTGTGTACCTAAAAAAAACTCTCGCCTCCTGTCACTTTAAGGGTCCTCGTCTCATTTTGTGGGTATTTGAAGCGAGGAATCGCCTTATTTTGAAGGCCACTGATAAAGCATAGTATACTATCAAACAAACAAACAAACTAACCAGTGACAGGAGGCATACAAAAAATCAAAAGTTCTCCCGCTGCATCCACTTACCGATCTCAGTGATTAATACCCGGCTTTCTTACCACAGTTTCACCTCATTTATGAACGATCCCTTACCGCCAAAGAAGTACGGCAATTTTTTTTCCCCTGTCAGTTACTCACCTGCTTGTTTACAAAAATGGTAGCCAAACCATGCGGTTTGACAGCTGTCAACAGAAAAAATGGCGACATCGGATCGAACATCCGTATGTCACAACCATTCATTTCACAAACGTGATTGTAATATCATCAACCGCATACAGTTGCTTGTGCTTATTGCATTACCTAAGCTAACGGTGAAGATGAGACTCTTTCTGACTCTTCGACATCATCTCACAAATAAAATATGAACACCTGCATGACCATCGAACAATTTCCGAAGTTTACGTTATTTTACACTTGCAATTATGGATCAATAAATAAAATAGTGGACACGATAAATCTAGCTAAAAGTCTACTTACTATAACTGTGGGATGCAGTATTGAAACTTGGTAAGTGTCTCCTCCATGTTGATCTAGAAACTCTCTATATAGAGACTCAGAGTGTATAAACATTGAGGGTGTCGAAACCAGCAAACTATTGGAAAAAGGGTATTTTTTTTTCGTACCCTGGAAATTGCGATGTAAGCAGATCAAATCATCAAAATATTGTATTTTGAAAGTAAAGCAACATGAGCAAACAGATAATAAGGGTATTTTTTTTCAAGGTGGGCTATCGAAAGGTTAATGTTTCAGATCATTTCGAACACCAGGCTCATTGATGACTTTAATTCACCCTGATCAACTTTCGAAGAAAAAAAATGAAAAAGTACAAAACGCACGGGTGCCCCCTCGAAAAATCCAAATGGCCGCCATTGTCAAAAATTTGATTTTTGACCATTTACCTCAATTATTGTTTGTTAAATTAGCTTAATTTTGGTGGCAATACCCATGTTTTGGGGTATTAGGAATCATACTCTATGCAACTTTTCATCTCACCATAGCCTTTCGTTTTCTTGAAAATGCCGGTTTTGCTTAAAATTGAGCTCTGAGGGCGCATTCCCATAATATGAATTGAAAATTGAAAATGGCGATTTTAACATTAAAAAGTTGAAGAGAGTTTTATTATGAACACTTGCTGAAAATTTGACTTGCGTAGTGTTTGCGGTTTTAAAACTGTAGGCTTTTTAATGTCATAAAAATGCCCTCCATTGAAACCCACACGTAAGAAAGTTTGTTAACCCCTGTATATTCCATGAGAGTGTTTTCGTCAAATTTTAAATTGATGCCGTAGGAAAATGGTAAGTGTTACACAGCTTACACAGTGTTACTTCAGAAAATTATGAATCAAAAATTATGATGATGGCCCACCAGTTAAAATGATATGTACTTTTTGGGAAAGCGCCCTCGCAGTCCAATTTTAAGCTATAATTGCATATCGAGAAAACAAAAGTCATGGTGAGATAAGATACTGAATGGACTTTGTTTTGCCCTACAGATCATCCAAGGATGCGATACAATGCATGCACCTGGTTCACCTGACATTTCAGCTATTCTACAGTGATTCCTTTGTATTCTCCTTCTCGGCATGCTTTGGTTGTTCTGGAGCAGGTCGGCCACGATAACCTATGACCTGCCGTGCAGCGCCCTATAGAATCATTCCTTGCATGCCAAAACATGGGTTATTGCCACAAATGAAGGTGATTAAAAAAAACTTTATCAAGAATGGTCCAGAAATATGATTTTTTGGTCAATTTGGCGGCCATTTTTGGATTTTTCGTTGGGGCACACTGGTTTTCCCGCGCACTTTCATTTTTTTCTCTTCGAAAATGGGAAAGCTAATTGAAGGCATCATTCTAGCCTGTTGTTTGTCAGGTTATCTGAAACTATGAACCCAAATTGACCCTCTTAGCCCACCTCTAAGTTAAAATCACACAATGCATTGATTACTTGTTAACTGACAAAAAGACTTTTGAGTTCGGTGGAAATACTTGTTTAATGGTTTGACCTTTCGGAAGTTCAATGTTCACACGCATCATTTTCACCTTTGAATACAACTGCCCCCCCGGGCAGCGACTATCCAGTCTACATAGTACTCGTAGTCTAACCAAGGGCTTAATTAATAATAGAACTATACTACATTAGATTTCAAGTTCCAATCCTATATTTTAATAATACAGGGACTGGAAAAGTCCCATGACTGGCACTATAACGTCTTTGGCAAAATTGACTTTTGTAGAAAAAAAAAATTCTCTAGTTTGGGATCCTGATTTCATCCTTTATATGGTGACTGAGGCATGTGGTCTGATCACCTGGGGGGGAGAAAGCAAAAACATTTTATACCACCTGGCTACCTCATACTATGACATTACACAAAAATGTATTGTGGCCATTCTGTGGTGTAGCTTAAGCGAGCTAGGGGCTTGCAAGAGAGAATACAGAGGTTCCAAATTGAAAAGTGGCCCAATGTTTGTTGAATTGCAATTTGGCTACCCAAATTGTTTCGTGTCGTGTGATCTCAAGAGTAAAAAAATGTAAGTTTGTGCTATTTTCTACCTCCATGATCATAAAACGAATTGATCATCCACGGGATAAATTCATATTCTGCCACCATCCACCTCCTTCAACATGCAGTTTTTCCGTTGATGCTGCCAATTCATAGGGTGGTGGCACAATAGCAAATTCTTTCCATCCAGCAATTTCCAAGACTGCTGTCCATAAGTCACTACGTCTCTAGACTAGTACTATCTCCATGCGCAATCATCCCTGCGTGTTTGGCTCCACTATGAGCGTTATGCAGATATCTTAACAGAAACAGAAACATGAATGATAAATAACTATTATGCATACACCATAATTGGGGTGCCTCAAAATCTCTTGTTGCACCTTTAAAGTCTGTGTACCCATTATGGGATGAATTTAAGTATCTGCCACCACTTAAAATTTGTCACCTTTAACATGCGGTTTTTTTCCGTTAACGTTGGTAGGAACGATCAAAAAAAATAGAAATTTTCAACAAAATTCAAAAATGATGTTGGTATTAAAAAATATAATTTGTATTAGTAGGAGAGGTTAGCTTACTTAAACTTACGACTCGAATAACAAAATTATGTAAAAAATGTGTCCTTAAGGCTTAACAACCTGACTTCTTTTTAAGCACAGGATGAGCTCCAAAACATGTGACCACCAGCTGGCACTTGCACGAACATATTGGCTCACTTCAAGCCTGGGCTGGGTGTTTTGGCCTGGATTAATGAACAGGAATACACTGACAAGGATTTGTTAAACCACAATGGTGTATGATCAGAGTGGAAGAGCACAATAACTACCTCCACACAGAGATTGGCCCCAATATGGGTGTTAAGGTGAATTTTATAGATTATTTTATTGAACTCGGCAACAACACCACAAACAACTACTCAAGTTAAAATAGAGCTGAATGTCCCCACCAACGGCAGGGTGTCCCTGGTTTTCCTAAAACGTTGTCGAATTCGTAGCCTGTGGCAGAATACTAAATTCTTTCCCTTAAGTATACTATATAATTAAAACACTAGACTCGGCATGAATTCAGTATCTGCCACCACGTCCTTCAACAATGGCATCAATGCAGTTGAGTTTATTATCCCGTTGAGGCTGCTGAATTCATAGGGTTTGTGTCCAATACTAAATTCTTTCCACATACTCGATTGAAACGGACAATCAAATCGATTTATCGAATGCAAAGCCAAAGGTCTCAAAAATGCCAGGCGAACATTAAAATGTTGCAGAATTTTGCACTCATGACCATTGGCATCGGGGCAGAAGCTTGCCATGCTGACCATTCGAGGAGGGATCAACCTCGGCCTAATTGGAAGGGGTAACACAGGTGTGGCGCACCAGCAGCGGGTGAGAAATCACTTCATTTTTTTCCGATCAAAACACAAAATTAGTTTTAAAGTAGAAACAACTCACCGTCACTGCTGATTTTCTTGTGCACTGCTGCGAGAACAAACTCGCATATACCGGTCAGAAGTCCCTGTACGCATGCGTACACTTCGCCTGAAATTATGGTTACGGCTCTCGCAATTCTTCAAACTGAGGCGGCGGTCGATTTTTTTTTTTTTTAAGTTGGATGATGGGGGAATACACACAGACACAGAAAGCCAGAACAAGCGGTTAAAGACAACACCGCGGCCTTTGTACGTTGTAAGTTCAACAATAGGGGACTGTCAGACCCTCATCAAGATAATATCGATGTCCACCATCATATTGAGCTATTAATCATTCCGGTGAGCCGCTCCTCTAATCACAAATCGATGACCCTGTTATTGGTGGTGTCGTTTGTAGTGTGACAATTCCCTGTCTGTAGCGTACCAAACAGTCCTCGAAAATAAACCAAATACAACCTCAGGCATATATTTCATCCAATATTAATCTAACATCCAGAATTATCCAATCTGGTATAGGGGCCTAATGTTTGAGAATTGATCACAACATCGTGCTTATCCATATCGAGCTTAACTGTTCGTAATGTTCTACTGTGTTCTTGATCCGTCCTAACCCAATCTAACACGGATCACATAATGGCCTACCTAACAAAAAAGCTCATATTCACATATGGAGAATCGCCGCTATTTTTGCGCAATCTATTCTTCCCATTAATTGTGTCTTTGGGTGAAAATTTTCCCCAAAAAAAAAAATAGTGGTTATATTGCAGAAACACTGGGTCTTTGGGTGAACCTTTTTAAAATGGGGTCCTTGGAGGCAATAATGCTGAAAATTAGGGTCTTAAGGGAGATGCCTCCAACATACTCCTATAAAACGCGTCACCTCTGATATTAACATGGAATTTTACATATAGTTCAGTTACAGTAAACTGATTGCACAGATCGTATTTCTTGTTCCTATATAAGCCAACAAACATATTTCTCAATATCACATGACCAGTTAAAGTTCAAATGTGCATTTTGTGATCCTCAGCCTCGGGGCCCCCGTAAATGGCGGGCAGAGGGGCGGGCGCCTATCTCCGTTTCCATAATCCTAAAGGCCCAAGTGTTTGCCAAATACCGTAAAGTTACAGTAGAGGAATAGTCACTGGTAGCTCCGCGTGTTTACTTCTCTACTCCATTCTTAAATGCCGAACGTCTGACAAGAAGGGCGTAGGTACCAAGACTTAAGTATGACCCGGCAGGGATTTGAACCACGACTTCCCGACTGTGAAGCAAACGTTCTAACCACTATATGCCCACACGTCGGTTACCGACTTACTCTAAAAAAGATCTGATTTTCATATTACCTAACCATTGGCCTAACTACAGTATGTGTGCCTAACCGTACGTGCAAATTCAATCTACTGTGGAAGAAATTCTATAATTTTTGTATTTGTCTGTCCGTACCGGACAGAAATACACAACATCATCGGCCTACGGGCCAGCGCAATACAAACATTTGCTCATAAAAATAAATTTAGGTCTTTGGGTGATTTTTTCCCCAAAGACTTAGGTCTTGATGACAATGGTAAATTGTTTCCACAAAATGGGCTCCTTGGGTGAACCTTTTTTAAATGGTGTGTTTGGTGACAATGATCTGAAAATGTGGGTCCTAACAGAAGCGTATCTAAGCGAGTCACACCCCTCCAAAGATGGCAGTGTGTGTTGGCCTCGCTGATGATATTATCAACATGGCATTCATTCTAAGTTTCTTTTCTTCAATAGTACATAAAATGATTGCATAGGTATTGCTTGTTCTATATTATAATCAAACATATCATATTCGCAATATTAATGAATAAGTTAATGGCTATTGACTCATACGTAATAGAATAAAAATTAATCATTTTTCCTTGACATTACTATCGCCAATTTGACACGGAATTCCTTTTGTTTTGCTAATGTTGCCCACCAACAATCATCTTAGTTCCTATAGATAGGTGGAACGGTCATGGGGTGTTTAAACACCCACTGATATTGTTTGGCCCATAATTTCTGACAATTAGATCGTAAAATGGAGAAATTTTTAGTAATTTTACGGCAAAAAACAGATCGGTTGTCATGACATTGATATGACAGCGATATTATTGCTGAAACAGTTCCAAAGTTAACAAAACATTTGCAAAGTTGAGTTCCTTAGGGTCTGAATTTCAAGAAAAACAAATTTTATATCAGCTATGACGTCACCAAGCACTAGACATTTGATAAGCTTTGTCCAGGTTAATTTGGGTGAAATGGCTTGAAAAATGGTTTCGATTTTATCGGACTATTACTCTTGTCTATTTCAAGGTGCCTTTAAATACTATAAATTACTCTGACCCTTGGAAAGCCCTAAAATTGCTATTACCGTAATAGCCCCCCAGCCACTATGCGATTAAATTGCAGCTCCCGTCGTACGGTACTCTAACCATAGCTTCTTTAGAGGCGCAGCAGCTAACTTGAAAATGAATCCTATTGTCTGCAGTACCGTACGACGGAGACGCAACATCGCTACTAGCATGGTCACGTAACTAAACAACAATAGGTACTGGAACCCGCTATTGTCGAAACCGTAACGTAATGAATTGTGAAGTGAAATAGCCGTTTGCAGGTCCGTAAGTACTACCTATGCTAGTGAACCTAGAAATTATTTTATGTTTTTGGCCACAAGTTCAGAAATATAATATTGCTGGAATATACCAGAAAATTCAAATTGCATCAGCCAAATTATATTCTGTGCGATATTGTTTTCTTACCTTTTTTGATGTTATTGCTATATGTGATAACATTGATAAATGTAATTTTGCTTGTTCTAGATATATCGCCGAGAAAGATTATTTTACAAATTTCAGTTGATTCTGACAGTTCGTTTTGATGTTATGAGCAAAAGTCACTCTGCCCTGTGTGTAATTTCTGATTTCTGTCCGTTTACAGACAGAAAATACAAATGGCAAATTTGCTTCCCGAGTAGATTGAATTGCACGTAATTAAACAACACATACTATACTTAGGCAATGGTTCAGGTGATCGGAAAAAAATTCACTCAACTTTTTTAGGCAAGTCGGGGAAGCGGGCTGGGGATCACGAAATGCAACTTTAGGCTTTAGCTTGTTCACTGAGAATATTGAGAATTGATTGAGAATATAATATTGTTTTGCTTATATAATAAACACGAATACTAGCCCGTTCATCATTAATGTACTTACCTATATAAATGCCACTTAATATAAGTGAGGCCCAAACCCAGAATGGGGGAGCATACTCCCGCTTTGGAGGTGACGCATATGCCTATTAAGGCTCGTAAGACTTTTCAGCATTGTCGCCCAAAGACCCAATTTTTGGCAAATCTTCCACTGTCACCGGAAACGATCCCATTTTTTGGAGAACCTTTTGAAATACTTTGCCGCAAAGACCGGGTTCGAGTTTTATCCAGAAAATTTTGTGCAACTAATTCACGAAAGAACCACTTTGGAAAATTTAGCAAAATTGTCACCCAATTCGGATGTCCCTCACCCCATTGTTTTCACGTCTCTGTCAATGAATGCCTGAGTTTGAAAGCGCCAGCCGTACGGTCCGAATCCATTTCATTAGTGAGTGTCCTCCCCGGGAGGCTAGAACTTGTGTACGAATGATCCTGTACTGCATTTCGTATTCCCAGGTGAGTTTTAAGGGGGTCCGGACTATTAATTGCGCTACAACTGCAGAGGCAACTGCTGACCCTGAAATGATAGTTTGTTCAAAAAAGTGACATTTTTGGAGACGCCATTTGAATTTTAAAAAATTACACAGCGCCAGTTTGGGAATTCAAAAACCGTTGCAATTTGCTGGATATGTCAAGAAGTATCTTGAGAGATAAGGAATAGAAAACTTACACTTAAGTTCAAACGATTAGTGTTGTATTATGCCATAACTAAACTTTGACCAATTATGCGTCATGTTCATGCAGCCATTTTGGATTTTCTTGTCATTTGACCGCCATTTTGTAAATTTAAAAACGACAAAATGTTTCTTTGTACCCAAACACATCTAAATTGACACTAAAATTACTGACACTCCGTACAGCACGTTCCATAATTCTCATTTAGTTAGAAGTGTACTTTTGGGCGCCATTTTTAATTTCTGGCATACGGCAGCCATTTTGGATTTTGAAAATGATGCAATTGATTTGTACTGGCTGAAAACTATAGAATTCCCACAAAAATTACAATATTGTCCACGGGATATACTGAAAACTTTAATTTCGCCCCAAAAGGGAGCACCCCCGGAAAAACACTTTGGGCACATTCTTTCTAAAAACGGCCGGTGGATCGTGTTCCCCGAAAAATTTTAGTCTAGAAAACTTCAAACATAAAGTTAACACCCTTTCCATCTGTTTATGTCTGAGAGGCTGACTAAATGGTGCGGTATTGCTTCTATAATGGTCATTTGATAATTGTTCTAAAGAGCCGCATTTTTTGGAGTTGCAGAGTTTATTAGTAAATTTTTGGCGTGTTACCCCGGTTAGAATAGCATAATTTAAAATAAGGTAAAACAAGAGTACATATAATGAATGTAAAATACGGCCCGGTACAGAAAATGTTTAAGCTTGTTGATGATACCAATGTTTCGTGATACTGTTTTTGATATACGTCAATATTTGTTTCCAAGTTAGGTTTCATCAATTATAACCCTAAATTTAGTTGAAAGGTACTCTTTGTAAGGACACATCGTTAAGAATGATAATAATTTGGTTGTGCGTGAAAAAACTTATCACTTGAAGATTTTCCAGGCACCAATATTGCTGTCATATGCGGAGGTTTCCTAAAACATATAATTTGTTTTGAATGCAATTAACGACAATTTAGTTTATTAGCTCTAAACCAGTTGCTTACTTAACCATTCGTATAATTAAGTTTGCTTTAGACTCAATATCCTCTTGTTGAATACGTGATAGTCGTATCATCTGCAAATAATATAAAATTCTAGTACATTTGTACATTACTAATATCATTAACATAAGTATAAATAATCAGGGGCCAATTAACTGTATCCTTGAGGAACCCACAAAAGTAATTTTTGAATTGGGACTGTTTGGAATTAATAATCGTACAAACGCTTCTATTGCTTAAATATTTGCAACCAATGTATAAACAATTCCCTCGGAACCATAATGGGTTAATTTATGAAGTACTATATCGTGGTCAATAGTGTCAAATGCTTTTTGACAGGTCTAGAAAAATCCCAATTGTTGTTTCTTTGGTTTTCTAAGTACCGTGTACTAATGATATCAACTAATGGTTGATTATGGCCATATAGTTGAATGGTTTTTTCTCTGATCCAATTGTTCATTAAGTTATACCATATGTTTTAAGAAATAACTCATAGCATCTATTGAACCCAAAATCTTCTAAATCTTAGGAAAAATGTCGGGTAGAGTGAAACTGGTCGTTATTTTGAAAATAGTTCAATAGCATCTTTTGTTATATTAGGGCACCATGTTGAAATAGACGGGCCCTCGGGCCCGTATCCCCCTGAAAATTCATTCGGGGCCCGCTGAAAAACTGCATCAAGGGCCCGTTTGGCCCTTGAACATATATGGTTACTTTGTCAAAAATTATACGTTGTACCTTCTCGATGATCAAACTAACTTTGACACCAATAAAAATGTTAATACATCTGGTCAAAAAACGGGCAAAAAGCGAAGCGATTTTGGCCAAAATCAAAGATTAAATGACATTTCACATCTTAAGCTTAGCTCGGCTAATGCAAATTGATGTTGTGGCACAATCGAACACGCATTTAGTCAGGCATTTATCTAATACAGTCATTGGTACAGAATCGCAAACTTTATTTTGTGTAAAGCTTAAATAGCCTAGGTAAGGGCGCCCCTTCGTAGTGCAGTCCTTTCTAACAGGTCACTGTATAGGCGTGTACACACAACCTCAAGAGGGACTTATGTAGTGATGAAAACAACAGGCCAACATCATGCCAACACCAGGGCCAACACAGACTTTTGTCCATGATTTTTTTTTAGCTCAATATTAAAAAAAAAAAGCAACTGAACTAATTCAATATCCAAGAACTTATTAATTTTTTTGCATTATGTGTGAATGAAAGTAGATTGCTGTTCATCATTCATCGATTGATGAGTAGATTCCGAATATCTGCAATTGCAAACTTTAATACATGTGCAGAATTATTGAATTGCGTTATGAATGGGTGAATTAAACCTTCATTCTGGCCAGAGCTAGGCCCTGCCCCGTCTTCTTCTATCAGATCATGTCTATTCTACTCTATTCCAAAAAGAAATATTATTGCAGGGCAAGGGTGGGGCTGGACTGAAGGTTGGAGCAGCAAATGACATGGCTATTCCTATTGGTTTAGTTGGAATTTTTAGTGGTAAAAGGCGAGGGAGTTACGCTGCACTAACCCGTTGGGATATGATGAAGTTACAGAATTTCCTAATTAATAAAAATGAGTCGGTCAATGTTTTTGCAAGTTTAGAGTTCATTTATTATTTTGCTCTAATACTTGCAGCAAACAAGTAGATTTTTCATTTAATAAAACACATTGAACCCATCTACCACAACTCCTTTTTCTCTAAAATTGAGGTTCTTTTTGTCGGACACGTGCCCATGAAAAATGGCGAGAGCCCCTAATATTTGAGACAAGGGCCCAAATGGCCCATGGCGTTTTTGTTTCTTATTTTCAACAGAGTAGGCAAAACGACCTGCGCTAACTTTAGGTCTTCATGGACTATACCTGTGGATAATGAAAGGTTGAATATTGCAGTAAGTGGTTGTACAATTTCAGAAGCAATTTGTTTATTAAAAATTACCAAACCGTCATTCCCCCTGGGGCTCTTGTTTTGGGGTTAAATGTGCTAATAATTTCTAATTATTTCATTTTGAACTCTTGGTTTCATGAACCATTACTGTTGACCATCACACTGCATTAATTCAAAGTGATTCCTGAAGGTTTTGCCTAATTCCTTATTAATTTCATCTACCTTCTGGAATAGTTGATAAAACTATAATATCCATGGTCTAATATTGTATTCACACAAGCCTTCCTTTTCTCTTTTGGCCACATATAGGCGTCACTGGTCTGATTCTCAACGATCCCTAGAGATGAAATCGGTCTTGCTATTATCGTTTATAGCTCAAAAGCCAAAACCATGAGATCACCTGATATTCCAATTAAG
The DNA here is from genome assembly GCA_023653785.1 of Ophioderma brevispina. Lineage (NCBI taxonomy): Eukaryota > Metazoa > Echinodermata > Ophiuroidea > Amphilepidida > Ophiodermatidae > Ophioderma > Ophioderma brevispina. The sequence continues at coordinate 16,015 of JAMKCH010014614.1, forward strand.
GCCTATATACGGCAGTGTTTATCTAATCACACCCCATGTCACTATGCTGTAGTGTGTAACGGGCTATTACGCGTGTTACCCCTGGTCGTCCCTTCTTTACAAGCCAGAGAATTGGGACATAATGTTAACCTGCCAACACCCCGGGGGGGGGGGGGGTTCTCAAGGGTTTGTGGGTAACAAACCCATGCCTCGTTTCCAGGCATTCTGAAATTACCCCTAACTGGACCAATTTTTTATGAAAATATACCCTAACTGGACCAGTATCCCCCGGTGGGGTGGGTTTCTCAATGTTGAATTGGTACCCATGCTCGTTCCAAGGGTTCGAAAGTGACCCTAACGGGACCAATTTTCAATGAAATATAACCCCTAACTGGAAACCGTATTCAGTTAAATATAATACCCGTTTTCATTTAAAGTTACCCTAACGGGACCAATTGCGGTAAAATTATACCCCTAGCGTGACCTGCTTTCACTACGTGAATAAAAATATACCTTTTAAAGAACCAATATATGAGAAAGGTAATAGCACTTGTACTACTGTAAGAAAATTTAACACACTGCAGGGTATTTGTTTTATACTTGACCTGTTAACGTTAATTTTCCCATTTTTTTTTTCAATGAGCCAGTCACAATCTTAACCTGAATTTGATAACCCCTAGCGGGACTAGAACTGACATTGTGAATTTGATACTCTACGGTAGTCCCGCATTTGCAGCTATCCCTCTTTTTTGGAACGAGTATGGGAGCCCGGACAAAACCCAAGAACCCCCCCGGGACCAGTATTCAGTTCGGTGATAAATATAGGCCTACCCAAACGAGACCAATTTGCGTAAATTAATACCCTAAGCATGCCTAGCAGGATCTGCTTTCAATACGTTAATAAAATACCTTTTTTTCCCTCGGGACCCATTTTTGGTTTTTTTCGCGGCATTTTTTAACGCTGCAATTATTTTGTTTATATTTTTGTATTTGTCTAACTTTAAGTTTGCGCTTTGCATTGACGCAAAAAATTCCAATCCATCGCGTCCTTTTTTGCGTAATTACTGGGTCCTAGGAGCCCCCCCCCCTCCATTACCGGAGTGCCCAGACAAAATTAAAAATTAATAGATTTACTGTGGATTTGATTTTCATAAGTCTACACTAGTGACAATAAACAAAGTAATAATTAATCAAAAAAATTCTTGAAAGTATAGTAGGCCATGAGTCATATATTTTTATATACATTGTATAGCGGTTTACTGTAGGAACCTAATGGTAAATTATACAAGATCTTTGAAACACCGTATATCACAATATGCCGATGATACGGTTTTAATTTTTTTGGATGGCAGTGAGAGTCAATGACTGGAGGCTTTATACATTTTGGATGTATTCGCCAAAATGAGTGGTTTTACGGGTAAATATTGATAAAACCAATGCTGTGTGGGTTGGTTCAAAGCTGAAAAATCAACAGAAAAATTTATGAGATTTGGAATGTGAAATGGGTTTCATTATAAATTCATTTAAGCTCTTGGTAGCCGATTCACAGTTCACTAAATAGAATGATACCCATTAATTAATTTAAATGTAATGCAATCAATCCATCATGCGGGTCAGTCCACCACTCTGGTCTATGACGTAACCTCACAGTTCCTTGTAGAGAACAGTTGTAAATCGAACTATCATATTGTCGAAACTTACATTTATTATTTTAACTCTCCCTACCCCATCTAACGATTTATGAAAGAATTAAATCAATAGTTTACAACTTTATATGGAAAGGCAAGACAATGTTACAGAAACCAATGATCCAAACTAATATGACCAGGGTGGGTGAGAATGGTTGATGTGGCATCTGGATGTGCGCATGCTTTGAAAATTACATGATTCGCAGAATTTTTAAATTTCAGGATCCGAAATGGGTATATTTTATTTTTGCAAAACCACAACCTTGAATAGTTTTCCTTAATCTTTAAGGAGGATCTGTCAGAATTCGAATTTTTATGAACCAAAAATTAACCAAATAATTTTTGGAAAAGACGTATTTTCGGCTTGGTCGGAATTTACCAATTGTCACAAGCCTACGAACTGTTTAGAACTTATGAAGACCTCACTTTGCTATAATGATAATTCAGGGTTGGAAACAAAGTCTGTATTATAAACATTGGTCCCCATGGTGTTGACTTGGTTAATGACTTAATGGACGAAAAAGGTCAATTTCTATCACTTGGAGAGTTTCAAATCAGATATAATGTCCGTACCAACTTGTTGAATATAGAGGGGTTATCCCAATCAGAAAATCATTTTCCGAGTACTTAATATCCTGGAGATACCATTGTGTATCCCACAATACCATTCCATTTTGGCGTCCTAATGAAAGAACAAAGGTTCAAGAGAATAATATGATATCTTGATCTCAAAGAAAAAAGGTTATTCGTAAATTGTTAACAATGGGAAAATACACTTAATATTCTATTGAACCATCAAGAATGGAACAATTCTTTGTAACACCTTTGTATATGTAAATTAATACGAAGCTAAGATGGTTCCACTTCCGATTAACCCATAGAATTCTAGGCACCAATTCTTTTCTTTTAAACATTAAAATTCGCACGAGAGATAACAATCTGTGCACATTTTGCCTAGATTCAGAGGAAACACTATTGCATATGTTTTGCACATGCCGAATAATAACTAATGAATTTTGGAACCGGGTAAAAAAAAAAATTGGTAAGAAAAAATACAATTTTAATATTACATGGTACCACTGGATGTGATTTAACTTTGGAGTTAATGATGATCAGGCAATTGCAACGAATTTGATTTTGCTATTGAGTAGATTTCATAATATATAAAATTAGTGCCGGACGCCATTTCCTGATATTTGCTCTAACTAAAATGTTACACAACAGTTTTTTTTCTCAACATATTCAATGCTTTAGAACCATCTAGTTGGGAATCAACTGCTACAGTCTATCACATTGAGCGTTTTTGATATATTTAGCGTAAAACAAAATGGCCGCCAAAGTAACCAATTTTTTAAATGAAAATTTTCACCTTTTTTTAAATGATCGATTGGTCTTTTACAAATAGTGTTTGTTATGCAAGATCTATACCAAAAGTTAGTTTCTAGTAGACCGGGAGGTCCTCATTTAATATGTTTTCTTATTATTTTCATTCCAGTTTTGTTAAAGATGGCGTCTTACTCATAAATTTACCAACACAAAGGACCAATGTTAAACCATGTTTAACAAGTGGACCATGTAAAAGGTGCTCATCTACTGAGGTAGCTGTCCTTAGATTTGGCAGGCAGATGGGCAAGATAATAGTAATAATAACAGTTTTGATATAGCGACTAATGCAAGGCCTCTAGGCAGCAAACAGAGCAATTATCGTAGTATTAAAATGACATATACAAAAGCAAATAGCTAACATTCTAATGTGAAAAACATCTATGATATACATCAATTATACACAATTTCAGAATAACTTAGGAGTAATAATATATGTGAAATCCACGTGTATATGAGATGAGAGGACGCCATCACCATATTGCCCTCCCTAAAGAAATATAGAGGGAATAACACCCTGAATCGTCACTGCGAGGATCTTATGTATTTACACCACAGCAACACATGAAGTTTGACTGATGCGACGGCAACCGTCAGTATTCACAGCCGTATGTTATGGACAACAAGGCAACCACACTGACAGAGGCCAGAATAAATATAATGGACAACTAGAACTGAAGACCAGGAACAACATAGTCCCTGATGATCATGACTAGATAGTCTTTAACTTTTGCATAGTTATCTTTATCGTAGGAAAGCAAACTCAAGGTGACATTATTGTAAACCAAAAATATAACAACAACACTAATATAACCCAAGACGTTCTAGACCGCACCAAAGTCAGCAGCTCCAGCTCTTGATTACGCAGATGATCTACCTCTAACAACCGATATGTGGTGCACAAGATCTATAACATCACTTGAGAATGCGCATCTAAATGCATAATCTATATAAATGCAAAGAACGACGAATATACCGTCAATGAGGAAGATCATCCTCAACCTACACTACAGACGGTAACCAACTCAAAGAAATCAGGGACTTCAAGTACCTGGTGTCCTATGTTGCCACGCAAGAAAAGACTTCCTGTCACGACAAGGACAAGCTTGGAATGCCTGCAATAAACTACACAACCTTATGGCTCGGCAAGCTGGTATCTCCAATTCAACCAGCTGAAATTCTTTAGAGCCTGTAGAGAGTATCCTGTTAATATGGATCAGATAACCTCTCGACACATGAAGAAAGAGCTACATGATAGACTGGGTGGCACCTACACAGCTTCCTATTCGAGTACAAAAAATATCATGGCGTGATGCACAACGCAAAGCACGATATCTGGAATATCCTTCAATTTCATCTCTGTTGCCAAGGCCGAGCACGATTTGCCGTACACTGTTATTGTGGCATTTGATCAATTAGTCGCAGGTTGGAGGTTACAATGCTCAAACGGGGTTCGCGCCCTTTAAACTACATTGATTTGATTGCTCGAGACATTCAGCAGGATCCATCTTACATCCCCACTTAATGACGGACTGGACATTTTGCGCTACAATGGGGGAAACCAAATCGTGAACAGCACTGTTTGCGGCGCTAGATAGAGAACAACATGACACCCACACCATCTTATTTAATATCTTTACCTTATAGATCAGCTTGTGTACCATGATTTACATTCCCCAACCTGAATTTTAGGAATTACAAGCTCCAAATTCCAGTAACTACTTCCAACCTTCGATGCTTTCAACAATATCAAAGATATCCAGAATTAGCTATGATATAATTGGATTGCCAGAGGAGGAGTATCAAGCTCAATGTATTTACCACAAAAACAACGAAGAGAAGTTTGAGAACTACTCTCCTTTCCACCGCATGTTCTTCAAGGTGCGCCTGAACTACTTTAAACCAACTGAGTCTAAAATTCCAAGTATACAGACCCTCAATCTCTGGCGGGGTCTACGATCTCATGACCTTCGCCAGTTGAGACCCCAAGATCCTAAACATTTTTTTCATTTCAGCCATCATGGACGCAGTTATTCCTTCAACTGTACGGTCCGCTTCTCATCTGGATGGTCCTTCTGGGCACATCCTGCTACTATCAATAGGGGTCTTTTGGGTGACAGTGGTCAAATTGCCAAAAAAAACATATATATAAGGTCTCTAAGTGAAAGTTTAAAAATATGAGGTCCTATGGACAAAATGCTGAAATGGGGGTCAAACATCCTTACTACGCCATCACCCTCCAAAGTGTGGAGTGAACTCCTGGTGTCTAGTCTCACTGATTTATCCCACATGATATATGCATATTGCCTTCAAAGTACATAAAACAGTTGCATGGGATTGTACTTCTCTTGTTTCTATCCATCGCCTTAAGTCCCTAGAGTAAATGACTAGCAACCTTGATCACCGCAAAAAAAAAGGGGAGGTATCGGTATTTGTGGTTGTTAGATCTGGGAGCAGCTTTCCCTGGTAAACACAAGGCATAGCAGGGGTCTGCTTCCGTGATTTTTTGAAAAGGGCAAAAATGGCATTTTAGGGATTTAAGGATTAAGCCTAACATATCATATACTCAATAATCAATGACCAAGTTAATTCTAATTGACCCATAAATGAAGATAAAGAATGATAAACTTTTTGTATGAATACTGGCTAATTTTGACGGTAATTGCTTTGTTTTGATATGCAACACATTAGGTTAGCTATACAGGTTATGGGGTAAATCCACTAACATTGTTTTGGAAAAAAAGGTTTCTGACAATTAAAGATGGGTCATGATGGTTTGAAGTCATTTTACAATTAAATTACAGAACAACAATTCGGTTGTCATTTACAATGATTATGACAGTTAGTGCGCAATTGTACTTGTGACGTGATTTTCACATATTGTATTAATCTTATAAAACAAATGGAGGAAGCGCTCGAGCTCATAAAGGACTCATACCAAAAAGAAACCTCAGTCAATAACAGTTCGATGAAAGAAGACATATCAAAGAAAACACGTCAAATGAAACCCGGTCAGGGACTCTCTAATTACGGACTCACACATCACAAAAAAAAAAAACAAAAACACAACAACATGTGATGTGAGCATTGCATGATGCGTCAACATTAACATGACCAGAACCACGAGAACTGAATATACTGAGGAAAAAAAACTTAACCAGTAATATTTCACAAGATTGCTATTTCTATATCTTGAATATTTACAGTCCATTTAAATACAAAAAATCTAATACGTATGGCACACATTTGCCAACATGAACTAATTATTTGTTTAGTAGCAGTCACTGAGAAAAAGAAAATCGGTTAAATTTCAACGAATGCTTTGGGAGCCTGGTGCAGTATGTAGTCGCCATCATGAAATATATTCTGTAAATAAATGTAACTCATAGACATGGCACCCCAATAGCTGATTACATTTGCCAGGCTGATACTACGGCAGAAACAACCTTTTGGTGTATTTCACAAAATGTGGTATTTTGGCGGCCATTTGTGTTTTGGGTCACAATCTGATATTTACAACCGCCATCTTGAAATCTTTAAATATAGCTTGTGTCTTTTATCATCCCATTCATACCCTAAGATATTGTTTTTTCTCTGCTTTACTAAGAAAAAACACAACTTCTTGTAAAAATTCGCTAAATAATGGCATTTTGGTGGCATTTTGTTTTTTTTACGAATATCTAAAATTTGCTCAATGTTTGATGGACTGTCAGCAGTTTATTCTTATAAATGTGGTCTAAGGAAGCTGAATCCACAAAAAAAACTAACTATAGTAATATTTTCTAATGTAACTGCTGGCACCTGACTAAATGAAAATGCCTAGAAAGGCAACCTTCTTCGGCTTCAAGCTCAACAAACCTGCAATTAAAAAATTATTATTAATTAGAAAAATATACATCTCTATGTAATAATAAAATGGGCAAAATTTTATAAACGATGGGGAATATTAATGGACTTTGGTAGAAAGGAAATATTTGTAGTATTATACCGTTTGAGCAAATGTATGATCTTTATGTGCTGTACTATATGTGTATGTTTGTAATAGGTAAAGAATGAAAAATAAAGTTTGGTTCCTCCCTCTGTGGAAAAAACAAATTTTTTTTTTAAATACAGTAACCTAGAAAATATAAAATGGCATGAGTACATGTCTATTTGTGCTTGTAGTTATATATCCTTCACCGCTTAAAAGCAATCAGCAAAAGTCTAGGTGAAGCAGTGATGTGCAGTAGAAAATGCAGAAACGAATTAGTGTCTTTTCGCACATGATGTTGAGTAAATTAAATCAATGTTTTGCCCCTAGTTTTCCTACTGAACATTTTTTTTGTCAGTTTTTATTTCTTATTGTTGAGTCTTTGAATCCTTCTAACATGTGTGGATTTCATCTAAAATCCTTTGGGAAGTGGTTATATAATTATGTCCCTAGGAGCCCCCCCCCCAATGCACTACGGAAGTGCAAAACCCCGTATGCAGTTAAGTTTAAAGAACCAATATATGCAAGAAAAATAGCACTTGTACTACTGTAAGAAAATATGTACACACTGCAGGGTTTTTTACTGACATAGGGTACGTTAAAGGCAACGATAGATTTCACATAACAGTGCCGAAAAAATGTGAAAATTCTGATTTTTGCACTACTGTAAAGCTTTCCAATGACAATTCCACCCCCCCCCCAATTTATATCTATAAAATAATAAAGTTTATTTGAACTAGTTTGTTTCTTCTTAAACATTACTGCTGGCCAGATCTGTTGATCCTATGAGAGCGTTTACCCAAATTATATTCCTGTTCCATGGCAACCGTTTCAAATTTCTCGTCGCCATTTTTTTGCTGCTGTTGGCATACAAAAATCAAATGTAACTCAAAAACTAAAGGGTATTATGACAAAATCCTCTCATAGGATCATAGTAAATGTTTACGCCTAAACTAGTTTTTGTGCACTAGTCAACCGTTTTTGAGATAATTGGGGGGGGCAAGTTTGCAAACTTTCGAAAAATGGCAAAAAAAGATATACGCCAATAAAGCTCCAGAAGCTTTAAAAGTTCATTAATCAATTATTAAATTAATTATTGCATTTTTTGTGTTTTTAAATTCTAAATTTATCAATTCTATCAATAACATACTATTTTTTAAAAAAAACAAAATCTAAAGGTCACTTGTAACCCCCAATTAATAATTATTTTTTATAATTCTCTTAATTTACTGCCTTGAACACAAAGTAAATGTGCTGCTTGAAACAAATACGAAACATAAAAATTGTTCTTTCTCTGTCGATGCTGTACATTTTCGATCAACCATAACCTTTGAACGAAATGTAAGATTTTCACCAAATAAAAAGTAAAATACTCCTGAAAGTTGTGATAATTCAGAAATTTAGAAAACTACAATTTGATCTCTCAAAAACACACCAACGCCAATGTCCCCCCTAAAATAATCAACGTGTAAAGGTTGCATTTCTTGATTCACGCCTTCTGTTTTATTGTTCATGTTCACTAGATATCCTTGAGAAAAACTTATTCAAAACTTTTTAGCTGATCCCGACTTTGCGGTTTTGTGTTATGAGCAAAATGTCGGTTCCCACGGTCCCATAGGCAAATGTGCTTATTTTCTGTCGTTACGGAGACAGAAAATACAAAAATGCGAATTACCTTACAGACACCGCCGAATTTGCATGTAAGATGTGGCACAATGGATAGCCTACTAATGTAACGGTTCAGATGATACGAAAATCTCACGTTTTTTTTTTTTTAGTGGTACGTCGGGGGAGGGGGACGAGGCGTGGATCACGAAATGCCCCTTTAATGTTCTTGTAGGCCCTACTTTGCGAAGCTCTACACGGACCATTGTATGGTTTTCTATACGTAAAATATAGATATCGTGTCATTTTGCCATTGAAGACCTTAAAAAATGCACCCAAAACAGTGTTTCCGTAGTTATATGCTCGTATTTACAATACATTTCCTCAAAATATCTCAAATGTTTTATTCATACCAGTGGGTTTGATTTCTTAAAATGCATCAATGATGAATACCATTCTTCCCGATAGCATTTCTTGGTCCCGTGCTGGTAAGCTGCAAGAAGCCAATGGATTCGCCGAAATCATGTGATATTACATTGTCAAGTAGCAACTCGAATATAATTGAAAAAAAAATACTTGCATATGAAAGTAGTATTTTTGATACTTCAAAGGCCAAAAAATTGTATACATTGGTAGGCCTAGCCATAGCCATCAAAAATGTTGTTGCAAAATTTGGCCTTGATAAAAAGTTATATTCCAAAAAGCGTCCGTTAATATAATTACGTTATATTTTTTAGGGCAAATCTAAATTAAAGCAGAGTCTAGAGGTTCTTAATGGTGATAGGCAAAAATAACTAAACGGAGTAGTCGATCGAAATAACCAGGATGACATTGCAGTTGTCTAAAGTAAGTATTAGCAGGCGCTGATCCAGGGAGCGGGGCGCCGCTCTCGGTAATCGCAAATCTTGCAAAATAGCCATTTTGGAACACGGTTTCAGCTCAGCCCCACCCCCCACGGTAATTTTGACGTTTTTCAATCCGGGATCCGCCCTGATTAGACAATGAATATGACATAGAAAAGTATATACGTATATATATTACGGTTATCCAAAACGAGCCGAAAAATACCAGGAGTCCTCTCTTTGAAGCATGGTCATTTTTCGCTTCCGCCATTGATCCCTCAAAAGTATTTGAGAAGGGTTGCACTAATAGGTAAGATACGTCACTTCTTAACAGTGTAATCATAATACTTTTGCGTTAGGCTGACACACCTTATTATGTACACATTGTGCTGATTGTTTTGTTCACTTGTGTGGTAAATAATAGGTAAAGATAAACCGCTTCTGTAAGTAATATCCACAGCCACATGCCGTGCAGTGTGCACGCGGGGGGGGGGGGGCTTGGGGCTAAAGCCCCCCTCAAGTATCTCAAGAAAAAAAGAGAGGAAGAAAAGAAAGAGGAAGGAGAGAAAAAACAGGGAAAAGAAGAAGAGTTTTATGGTACATGTGGATTTTTTTCAGCAAATGCGGATCAAAAAAAGTGTAGGAAGAAGTACGCAAGAGAAAGGCGTTTTCAGGTCTTGCAAAACCTAAACCCGGGAGCTTCCGGGGCTCTGCCCCCGGACAATCCGCCCGCGGCGTTGCCCCTGGACCCCACCAGGGGGCCCTAAGGCGGACCAATGGACCCCACCCGTTAGGCGCTTAGATCGCTTCGCTTTCTATGGTTTTATAATCCTTCAAAATATCAGTTGCTTTGTAATTTGCTATCATGGTTCGAACTATTCTTTAGTTAAAGCCCCCTCAAGAAAATTTCCCTGGGCATCATGCCCTATGTATATAGGCCTATCAGATTAAAAATAAACCTTTATAAAATTAAAAGAAACTGTAAGATTTCTGTTTAATGCACTTCAACTATTATTCCCATCTTTTTGGAGATGTTTAGCTGATGAAACAACCAAAATTGTTGTGTGTGTTCACCTAAAGTGGGGCCACTTTAATTTTCCACAAGCAGAGGAGAGTGCAATATAACATCAATTTTGAAGTTTGCCCATCTTTGGCCCATGAAAGTCCCCTTTGGGCCCCAACATGAACCCATATAGTAGGGAGTATGGGTACAAACTTAAGTGAGCCGAAACAACCCCAGAAAGTAATAACCTATGCGGGAAAGCAACAACATTGTTAACCGGGTTTACCCACTCTTGCAACCATGGGCAAAACACACCTGGGGCCAACAGAGGACGCCCCAGTGGACAAAACCCGAAAGTAGGCCCCACATGGGGCCCCCAATGTAAACCTTACTTTACCCACATGGGCCCCAACTGGGAATGTTGGGATGGGTTCGCTTAATTCTTAAAAAAAAGCGGGTACGGTATGTAAAAAAGAGAAGAAACCAAAATCAAATGGGGACTCAACGAAAGTTAAACGCGTCCAGAAATATTGTATAATAACAGATAAATTGCCAAATCTGAGGCCCCAGAAAGAAGGAAATAAGTATGATTCTACAAAAAAAGTGCCTCGATCCAAGAAAAAAAGGAGGAAGAGAGAAAGGGCAAGGCCACTGCTCTGGGGATAATTCAATTCAAATGAAAATAAAGAAAGAGAAAGAACAAATCGGTAGGATCGGATATAAGTTGTGTGCACACTGCGTTCGGACACTAACAGAACTTACTGCGGAGTTGAAAGTTGAAAGCCTTGCTTTGGAAAAGCATTAATTAGAAATAGGGCTACCTTATACTGATTGTATGATTTATAAAAGGGACAAAATGATCTAATTGGATACCTTTGTCAGCGTTTTTTTTTATCAAAAAACAACCTGTTTTAGGATTCATGTGGTTATTTGGATGTTAAAATGGATTTCAATAAGTGTTAATTTATCGAAGAGGATGGATATTACGTTATCCATTCCAACATCTTGAAAATGAAGGATATGGACTGGTTTACACCGTATTTCATGCAAGTGATAATTTTTGGTGTTTAAAAGAGTGTTCTCAGGGTTGAAATGAAATTGCAAATGAATTTGAAATGTGCTACAAAGGGCAATAAAGTTAAGCCATCAGAAACCAGGTGACTATAGTATGAAAAATAAAAGATCTTGTTTTGTTGGAAAATTTCATAAGATCGATTTATATAAAAAAACACAAAAAATAGGAACTTAAAGAAAGACTACCGTTTAAAGTACAAATTTGTCTAATACCAGTGATTGCTTTTGTCATAAGCATGTCTGATTTGTCTTGCACCATTATGTAAGAAATCATGAATTCAAGTATTAAGATTTCTTTTAAAATCAAAAATTGTGAGAGCTGCATATTGGATAACGTAATATACAAGGGCCCAAAACAGGGAAAACACAACTTAATTTGAAGGTTCAAATGTAAAAATATGGAATGAGTGGTGTTCATAACCTTTTTTGTTCCCTGATGTATGATATGTTAGCTAATAAAAAATGTATGATAAAGAATTTTTTGTGCGACTTTGTTTTTCCGATTTTTCAAAATGAAGTGGAGTCACTTTTTTGAGAATAGCCCATACTGGGCTTTCAAACTTTTTTTTTTTTTTGCAAAGGTCCATATTAGGGCCTACCCCATGCGTCGGCAATATGGACCTCCCCATTATTTGCAATAGGGGCGGGGTAAATATGGACCTCACACGGTCCATATTTCCCCATCCCATAAAGTTTCTACATGGGAATATAGGGTGTCCATATTACCCCAGATCACACATACACAAAGTATCCAGCCTTTTTTTTAAAAATAGATGTAAGCTACGAATTTGATACTCGTACTGACACATGGTTAATGTTTAGTACCATATGTTGCCATGGTAACAACCTCCAGACCGGGGCTCAAGAGAAAATAGGGATATTTGAAAGTGTTACTGACATTAAGAAGAAAACGTGTTGAAAATTTTAAATTTAAATATTTCTTTGACTTTAATGACACTACCTCTGTTAATAACTGAATTACAGTTTTTGAAAAATGTTCTTTCAAGTATAGCAATAGAAAAAACACTAGCTCCTACCATCTCTAGTTATAAGGGGGTCCACAATGCCCCGGGGGTGCTACCCTATGTCCTAATGCTAGCTCGTTCATCTCGGTTGTCGTTTGTAAACTTAGAATAAGTCCTCATACGTTAATGATAGAAAAGGGTCGTTACTTGTCACCCAAGGTTTGACCAGAAGGGGGTGCGGATTTGCCACAAGTGGACCTTTCGCAATGGACCGACCCGTGCATTGTCCCGGCAATTTTTTTCCGGCTCGCTATGCTAGCTGGTTGCCCCAATTTTGTTAAAAGTCGCCTCCAAAATCTGATGGGGGGTTGCATCCCCCCCCCCAAAAAAAAAAAAAAAAAAAATTGAGAATAGCCCATACTGGGCTTTCAAACTTTTTTTTTTTTTTGCAAAGGTCCATATTAGGGCCTACCCCATGCGTCGGCAATATGGACCTCCCCATTATTTGCAATAGGGGCGGGGTAAATATGGACCTCACACGGTCCATATTGCCCCATCCCATAAAGTTTCTACATGGGAATATAGGGTGTCCATATTACCCCAGATCACACATACACAAAGTATCCAGCCTTTTTTTTAAAAATAGATGTAAGCTACGAATTTGATACTCGTACTGACACATGGTTAATGTTTAGTACCATATGTTGCCATGGTAACAACCTCCAGACCGGGGCTCAAGAGAAAATAGGGATATTTGAAAGTGTTACTGACATTAAAGTCTGACTCAGAGATTTCAGAATATAATTTTTTAATATATTAATTAAAAATAGTCAACTAGAACTAAAGGTAGCCACCTAGAATGCTCAATTCCAAAGTTTGAGATGAATCGGATTTTTCGTTTTGATGCAGTAAATATTTATGTGTATATAACAGTGCCATAGGATACTGTGTATAACAAAATTTCCGGATCCGGAATTTTTAAACAAAGATGTGATTTTCTATATGAAGGACTTCGATTTGAGCTTAGCTATTTCACACAGTGATTAGTATATAGACAAGCATTATGTACATGCAAAAAACACAATTTGTTTGAAAATTGAGGGCGCCCTCATCGGGAAATCTCTGAGTCGGCCTTTAAGAAGAAAACGTGTTGAAAATTTTAAATTTAAATATTTCTTTGACTTTAATGACACTACCTCCGTTAATAACTGAATTACAGTTGTTGAAAATGTTCTTTCAAGTATAGCAATAGAAAAAACACTAGCTCCTACCATCTCTAGTTATAAGGGGGTCCACAATGCCCCGGGGGTGCTACCCTATGTCCTAATGCTAGCTCGTTCATCTCGGTTGTCGTTTGTAAACTTAGAATAAGTGCTTATACGTTAATGATAGAAAAGGGTCGTTACTTGTCACTAGGTTTCGACCAGAAGATAGAATTTGTAAATTATGTGTGCGAAATGAAGTTGAGGATGAATTTCATTTCATTTTAAAACGCACCTAACGATAGGCCTACACAAATTGCTAAATATTTTAAGAGATTTTTATTATTGACTCGTATTCTGATTCAGAAATGTTCCAACTGTACATGTAATTATGATCTGCTTTTGAGCTTCATGCTTCAATTGATGTCTGATACTTATATTGTATGTATTCATATTGTGTAGTTTTTATTATCTTTCTTTAATGCA
>JAMKCH010014615.1:0-32078 GCA_023653785.1 Ophioderma brevispina
CTTGGTCAGAAGAACAGCATGCCCCCAAGGCCCATATGAGGTTTTACATATTGGGGTCAAAGGTCACTAGGTCATTACAGTCAAGTCGCTCTTACCCTCTTTTGGCTGTTTCTGCCACAAATCAATTGCGATAAGCACTAGACTTGGTCCGAAGAACCGCTGACATAAGGCCCATATGGGGTGTTCACATATTTTGGTCATAGGTCACCTGGGCCGATTAGAGGGGCATTCTTTTTTCTTTCTTCTTTCTTCTTTGTTTTGGTTACCTGCTTCAAAATGCTTACTATGCCAGATGCTTGGTCAATGTAACGAGAATTGGTCCACAAGAACCCCACCCAAGGTTTCATATACGGTGTTCACAGTTTGAACTCATAGGGTCCGTAGGGTCCAACAGCGGTCATTGTCGTGCTAACACCCTTTTCCCTACTTCTCCCCACAGTTCGCATGTTCTATCGTGCCATTGGGTCACAGTGATTGCCAGATGCATGTCCATCTATGGCCTTGTTTACAGATTTTGAATCCAAAGTCCATTTTAGTAGGGAAAAATGGGGCAGTCCCTCTAATTCCCTCTTAATATTTCAAAATGCTACTAGTGGTGTTACACAGTTAACGTGGATCTTGACCAGACTTCTTCATAATAACCCCTGACCCCGTGCCACACCGGGTGTTGACAGATTGGGGTCAAAGGTCACACAGGGTCCATTCGAGGTCGTCGCTCTTCCCCTCCTTTTTTCTGTTTCTGCCCCAAATCAATTGCTATAACACTAGACTTGGTCAGAAAGAACCGCTGACCCAATGCCCATATGAGGTGTGTTCCAGATTGGGGTCAAAGGTCCCCGTAGGGTCCCATTACAGGTCAAGTCGCCCTTACCCTCCTTGTGGCTGTTTCGCCACAAATCATTGCTATAATCCTAGACTTGGTCAGAAGAAACCACTGACCTCAAGGCGCATATGGGGGTTCACATATTTGGGTCCAAGGTACCTTGGCCGATTAAAGGGGCATTCTTGAACATATTGATAGAACCTAACACCATAGTATCAATTGCTACTAATCAACCCGGACTTGTCAGAAGAATTGCTGACCCAAACCCTTATAATGTGTACAAAGATTGGGTTGAAAGGTCACATGGAACAGTGCAAATAGTCACCGCATGATATACCCGTGCTTTCAAAGCACAATCGATGCCTAGTCTTTCTTTCTTTCTTGTTTTGTACTTGCTATCAAAATGCTACTAGTGCCTTCTGCCTTGGTCAGATAGCATTGAGAATTGGTCCCAAGAACCCCCGACCCAAGGTTCATAGAGGTGTTCACATTTTGACCATAGGGGTCACGGTAAGGTCAATAGCGGTCATATGTCGCGCTAACACCCGTTTCCCTACTTCTTTCTCCCGACAGTTCGCATGTGCTATAAATGCCATTCGGTCACAGTGATGTGCCAAGCCTGGCCCTTATGGCTTGTTTCCCAGTTTTTCAATCCAAGTCATTTAGGGCAAAGGGGCATCCTCTTAACCCCTCTTAATATTTCCAAATGCTACTAGTGTTACAAGTTTGGCTTGATCTGAACCAGACTTGGTCGATAACCCTTCACCCAAGTGCCATACAGAATGTTCACAGATTGGGTCAAAGGTCCACACAGGTCATTACAGGTCGTCGCGCTCTTACCCTCCCTTTTTGCTGTTTTCTGCCACAAAAACCAATTGCTATAATCATTAGACCTGTTAGAAGAACCGTGACCCAAGGCCCACATTTGGTGGTCAACAGATTTTGAAATATATAGTCCTTCAGGGGTCAAACCAGGCATCTATCTCTCTAACCCCACCCTCAATTTCAAATGCCGCTTCGGTACCGATCCCGCTACGGCAGCGCCCAGCCCTATTCATTCAGCGATTTTGAGTCAACTGGCCCAGTACAAACTCGCCCTAAGTACTGGTACCACCTCGCCCAGGTACCACTCGCCCCACATATCAAAAAACGGCCACAGGTAGTACCAAAACTCGCCAACGTATAAATCGTTTACAAACTGGCCCCCAAGTCGAAGAACTGCTACCCAACCCTTTATAATTTGTACATAGATTGGGGTCAACGGTCATATGGACAGGGCAAGTAGTCACCGCATTATATACCCGTGCTTTCTTAAGCACATCGATGCCATAGTTCTTCTTTCTTTCTTCTTTCTTCTTTGTTTGTACATTGCTTCAAATCTTACAGTGCCAGATGCTTGGTCGATTGTACGAAATTGTCACAAGAACCCCCGACCCAAGGTTCATATACCGTGTTCACAGTTTGACTATAGGGTCACTAGGGTCAACAGCGGCTTTCGCGCTAAACAACCCTTTTCCCATACTTCTCCCACAGTTCGCATGTCCTATCGATGCCATTCGGTCACAGTGATTGCCAGATGCCTTGCCATATGGCTTGTTGACAGATTTTGAATCCAAGTCATTTATGGGCCAAAAGGACAGTCTCTCTAATCCCTCTAATATTTCCAATACGCATAGTTTTACACATCTTAACGTGATCTTGACCAGACTTTCTTCAGAAATAACCCCATGACCCAGTGCCACACAGGGTGTGGTGACAGAATGGGGATCAAAGGTCCACAGGGGTCATTAGAGGTCAGTCGCTCTACCCTCCTTTTTTGCTGTTTTCTGTTGTTCTTCTGCCACAATCAATTGCTATAATCACTAGACTTGGTCATAATACCGCTGACCAAGCCCATATGAGGTGTTTACAGATTGGGGTCAAAGGTCACGTAGGGTCCTTACAGTCAGTCGCTCTTTACCCTCCTTTGGCTGTTTCTGCCACAAATCAATTGCTATAATCACTAGACTTTGGTCAGAAGAACCACTGACCCTAGGCCCCATGGGTGTTCACAAATTTTGGGTCAAGGTCACCTGGGCCGATGAAAGGGGCATCTTTGTTCTTTCTTCTTTCTCATTTCTTTGTTTTGTCCTTGCTTCACATCTACTATGCCCGATCTTGGTCAGATTGTAACGAGAATGGTCACAAGACCCCCGACCCAAGGGTCATATACGGTGTTCCACCGTTTGACATAGGGGTCACGTAGGGCCAATTGCGGTCATTGTCGTGCTAACACCCTTTTCCCTCCTTCTTACCCACAGTCCGCATGTGCTATCGATGCCATTGGGTCAGGTGATTGCCAATCCTGGCCTATTATTGCTGGGTTGACAGATTTTGCATCAAACGTCATTTAGGGGCCAAAAAGGGGCAGTCTCTCTCTATCCCTCTTAATATTTCAAATGCCTCTAGTAGTGTTACACAGTTAACGGGATCTTGACCAGACTTCTACAGAATAACCCCTGACCCGGTCCACCAGGGTGTTGACAGATTGGGGTCAATTCACCACAAGGGGTCATAGAGGTCATCGCTCTTACCCTCCTTTTTTTCTGTTCTGCCCACCAAACATCAATTGCTATAATCACTAGACTTGGTTCGAAGAACCGCTGACCCCAGGCCCATATGAGTTTTACAAGATCGGGGTCAAATGTCACGTAAGGGTCATTACAGGTCAAGGCGCTCTTACCCTCCTTGGTGGCTTTTTTCTGTCACAAAATCAATTGCTATAACTCACTAGACTTAGGCAGAAGAACCACTGACCTAAGGCTCATATGGGGTGTTCACAGAGTTTGGGTAAAGTCACTGGGCCGATTAACGGGGCATTCTTTGAAAATATTGATAGACCTCACACCATACTATCAATTGCTATAATCACCCGACTTGGTCCAGAAGAATTGCTGACCGCCCACCCTTATAATTTGTTATAGATTGGGGTGAAAGGTCACATGGACCGGGCACTAGTCACGCGTCATATATACTCGTTCTTTCCTAAAGCCAATCGATGCCTATAAATTTTGCACACAGTGAAGGAATTTAACCTTGTGATCCCAGATGAGCCCCAGATTACCTATCACCCATACCTTTATCTAGAGGGTTCTCTAATCATTTATAGGCATAAGTCCAGACGATTAGTCCACAAACTGTAGAAGTAAGTGATTTGAAGTGTACATACTTGAAGTATTTTGACCTATGGACCCTTAAGGTGGTACGAAAAGGAAAAAAGTTTCACATATCAGGTGTCAAAAAAAACTCAAAGTACTGCTTTTTGCCCTGAGGTAAACTTCCCATCAAAATAGCCCTACTAAAAGGTTAGCTGAGAAATGTTTCTTTGTACCAAAAATGGATTTCTAATTTCGATAGGAATCCATACAAATTTCAGCCTATGTTTTTATTGAATATAACCAAAAATCCAAATCATCAACTCTTTTTTCTCCTCTCTCTCTCTTAATCAATCAATCAATCAAGCTTTATTTATTTATTCACAGAACCCAATCAACAGAGTTGTTTTTTCACTGGGCGGAGCAAAAGATATACAAATATAAACATACATGGTTAAAACAAGGTACATGTAAACTTGCATGGTTGTAATATGGTTAATTACATGTACATATGTAAAAGCAGTATTGGTAAAATTGTGAAAACGTGAGCTTAAAAAAGAGCCATTAGTTCATATTTTTAGTTTAGATTTAAAAATGTTTTAGAGAAGATGATCTCTGTTATTCATAATCTAATGTATTCCATTCAATTGCACCACGGTAGGAAATACTGCGTTTTTTATAATCAGATCTTGGTTTAGAGAATGTGAATATGGTTTTCTGCGACAAGTAATATTTGTTTATTATGAATGAAAAAAGATCATTCACATCAGAATTGTGAACCTGCCAGTTTATTAAGAACTTTATATGTTAATATATTGAGTTAAAAAGCTTGCCTATTTGCAAGTGAAGCCAATTAAGTTCATCAGAAACATCAGCAACGGGTGTGTCCATGTTGCAACCAAAAATAATGCGAGCTGCCCTATTTTGAATTGCTTTTGGAGACCGATTGCAATAGTGAGACGCGAGCAATCCTCCAATATGTTACAATAATCAAGATGGGGTAGCACAATGGCATTGTAAACGGTTAAGATGTGACATGGCACTATCGGTTACATTTTTTTAACCATGTATAATCCTTTCAGGGCCTTACGTAGATGCTCATATTTTCATTCCAAGTTAGATTTTAGAAGTTGTGAAGATTTTTTATAATACTTTCAAAAAATTTTTTATTTTGGTAATTCATATTTTTATAATGATTCATTTTAGGTACTGAATGAATTTACCGTATCTAAGTCTTTGTTTAGACCCTATGATCATAAATTCAGATTTATTACATGAAATAAGTTATTGGATTTAAAAAACCAGTTTGTGAGAGAATCAAGATCCTTATTTATACATTCATTGATGTCATCAAGATAGTTTGATGCATAGTATAAAGCGTATCATCACATACATCTTAACTTTACAGTGGGAAACAGCATTGGGTAATCATAATATAAATTAAGAAACCAAGAGGCCCACCCCGCTTCTAAAATTGAGCTTGTGGCATACCGCAGAAAGTATTTTTGACATCGGAATATTACCATCAATACAAGTGAATTGAGTACGATTACTAGTAAGATTTTAACCAATTAATTACATATTTACTACACCTATATTTAGTTTATTTAAGCAGAATTTCATGATTATCCAGTGTCGAAGGCTTTCTTAAGACATTTCTTCTGTGGCAATAACAAGGAAGGATCTATTGAGTGTCTAATCTATAGACGGCAGTTAACAGCAATGTTTTGTAAACATGTTAGGGCCTGGTATCTTGAAATAGGTCGGCCTGACTGTTTACACACTGGGCAATTTTATCTGTTAGAGTTTTAATACTATGGCCATAACGATTCGCAGAATGGATTCGCAGGCAACAAAAGAATTGACGTAGGATTTAACTGGTTCTTAGAAATTACTATTATGACACAATATCTGGGTGCCTCAAATCTCTTGTTTGGCACCTTTTACCAAGTGATGGGGGTCATAATTGACTTTTGTTAACATCTCGTCAGTCTGCAGATGTGGGCTCAACGATTGTCCATTAACCTTGTTTTTTAATTTACACATAATTTGTGTTGGACTATGACCCCAGATTCCCTAGGTTGACCTCTCGACCCATAACTTTATAGAAGGTCGCAAGTCAATCCATATCAGAGTCCGGATTAGCATGTCAGAAAAACATATCTGTAGTAGTGGATATGAAGTGCAACTTAGTTGAAGTATTTTGACCTTTTACCCCTAAGCTTGCATCAGTGACAAAGTTGTATTGACCTTTTTGTAAGTGTTGTACTAGCCTACAAGATGACAGTATTATTTGGGAGATTTTGAGCTAATTTCTAAGATTTTTGCATAGGTTAACCAATGGTTTACGTTTTGACCCCGTGACCCTCCAATGACTTTAACACAAATCGTCACGGGTGGAGATGTGCATGTTTTTAAGTAGCTAGTACTTGTTACTGTGTCCCTAACCTGGTCTACATGGATGTGAAATGTCTAGATATAGTGTTATCTAGTGTTGACAAACAGAAAAAGAACTGTACAAATAAACCACGCGTCCCTCGCTGCAAAAAAAGGGTAAACATTTTACCATATTTTTTCTCACAAATTATTGAAGTCAAACTTTAGGCTAGTAAAGGGCCCCGGTAAAAGGTTGGTTTGGGAATGAGGTCAAAGGATCGCCAGGATTAATTTGAGTCATGTTGACCAATGGCTTTAAAATGTTGTTTCCGGTTTCCCCAGTCTTGTTCTGTAATCAGGTACATAAATACAAAAAAACAGAAAACCCTAAACCATAACATTCGCAGGAATTGATTCGCAGACAATAAGGAATTGACGTAGGATGTTAACTGGTCAATATGAAATTACTATTATGACACAATAAATATCTGGGTGCCCAAAATCTCTTGTTTGCTTGCGCACCTTTAAACCAAGTGAGGGGGGTCAATAATTGACTTTGTTAACCTCTCGTCAAGTCCCTGCAGGATTGGCACACGATTGTCCATTTGACCTTTTTAATTTTACACATTAATTGTTGTTGACCTAATGCCCCATGAACCCTAGATTGACCTCATCGACCCATAATTTTATAGAAGCGCAAGTCAATCATATGCAAGTCCGATGACCATGTCACATATCTGTAGTAGTGATATGAAGTGCACTTAAGTTGAATGTGTTGTTGACCTTTGACCCCCTAAGCATGCCTTGGACGAAGTGTAATGATCCTTTTTGTAGTGTTGACTAAGCCCTATCACGATGACAGTATTAGTTTTGAGATTGAGCTAATTCTAGATTTTTTTTTGCATGGTTACCAATGGTGGTTAACGTTGTTTGACCCCTGGCCCCTACATGACCTTTAACACAATCTGATCACGTGAGATTTGCGTGTTTGAACTTGTTCTGTGTCCAAGCCTGGTCTAAATCGGATGTGAAATGTCTGAGATATGAGTGTTTAAGCTAGTGTTGAACAAACAGAAAAAAGATAACTGTACCGAATAAAACCACGCGTCCCTCGACTGCCAAAAAAAGGGTACACACTTTTACCATATTTTTTTCTCAAGAAATTATTGAAGTCAAACTTTAGGCATAAGTAAAATGGGCCCCTGTACAAGGGTTGGTTTGGGGAATTGCGGTCAGAGGACATCCATGGTAATTTGAGTTCATAGTTGACAAATGCTTAAATTTGTTTCCTGGGTTCCACAGTTCTTTCTGAAATCACGTCATAAGAATCAATAAAAAAGATAAAACCATACACCATAACGATTCGCAGGTATGTATTCGCAGGCAACAAAATAAGTGACGTAGGATTAATGGTCCAAATTAAATTACTCTTTATACCCAATATCTGGTGCCTCAAAATCTCTTGTTGCACCTTTAAACCAAGTGATGGGAACTCTCTCTCACCACATAGACCGTATTGTCTGTTAACCTCTCGTCAAGTCCTGCAGATGGCTAACGATTGTCCATTTGCCTTTTTTTAATTTTGACACAGTAATTGTGTTTGACCCTTCATGACCCCATGATGAACCCCTAGATTGACCTCTCGACTCATACTTTATAGAAGGTCGCAAGGTCACCTATGCCTAAGTCCATGACCATGTCACATATCTGTATTAGTGATGTGAAGTGCAACTTAAGTTGAAGTATTTTGACCTTTGACCCCTAAAGCTTGCATCATTTACAAAGTTGTAATTGATCTTTTTGTAGTGTTGACTACGCCCTACACGAGACAGTATTATTTTTTGATATTTGAGCTCAAGTCTATATTTTTTTGCATGGTAACAATGGTGTTAACGTTGTGACCCCTGTGCCCCTACCATGACCTTTAACACAATTCTGATCACGTTGAGATGTGCGTGGTTTTGAGACTTGTTACTGTGTCCAGCCGGTCTAAATCGGATGTGAAATGTCTGAGATATGAGTGTGTAGCAGTGTTCAAACAAAAAGAACCTGTACAGAAGAAAACCACGCGTCCCGCGACTGCCAAAAAAAAGGGTAAACATTTTTACGCATATTTTTTTCTCAATAAATTATTGAAGTTCAAACTTTAGGCATAAGTAAAGGGCCCGTAAAAGGGTTTGTTGGGAATTGAGGTCAAGGATCATCCAGGGATAATTTGGTTCATAGTTGACAAACTTAAAGTGTTTTTCCCTGTTTCCACAGTCTTGTCTGGAAATCAGCGTCAGAAGAATACAAAAAAAAGAGAAACGATCAATCGGGAGTTTACAGTTTTACAGAATTCTTTCAGCCTAGTAGTTCCAACACTTGGGTATTTGGCCCCGTAAACAGCCTTTCTCCCTCCATTGTTTGGATGTCAATGCCATAGCATACCGATCCCATAGGTTCTAGATGCGCCCAAGAGATGCGCCCTTTTTAGAGAGAGAGAGGGGGCACGGGCTTCATTGCAAAATATATCATGACTGCAAACAAAATGTTCAACAGTCTGATGCTCTCAGGCGTTACACCCTCAACAATAGGCCGCATTAAAGAAAATTATCAGATTCTCGTAGCCCTCCCTCACTTTTGGGATATCGGTCATTTTTTCAATTTTCTTAAATTAATATGTTTTCAATCATGAAATTTTAATGGATGATAGGCCTAATTGTGTTCCTTTCATGTGATTTTATTGGCCTCTAGGAGGGTCTATTTCTCGTAAACTTAAAATAAAACAATGGCCTCACCATAAATTCAGATGCGGCCAAAAGTTGGTGGTAATCTCAATTTTCGGTGAAAACAGCCATATTTTAGTGTCATTTAGTAAAAAATAAAACCGCCCTCCTCATTTTTTAGACGCCGCTGCTACGATAAACTAATAATTAATTTAAGGGGCCATATACATGATATAGAATACTGCATCATTCTGCTAACCACTAGAAATTTCAGTGATACCACACCGTCAGAAAACCATACACAACAAATTCATACTAGATGTAACAAAATATTTTATTTTTTATAATATAAAACGTGATATAACATTTGCTAAAAACATACACGGTATAAAACGTTTGATCATTACATCAAAAAGGTATTAAATAATATCTTAATAAATTATGCAAAAAGTTGGTCTTGGTGAATTTCATTTTAATTCACTCTATTTAGGATGAACCAAGGATAAAAACACAAAAAGTTCATAGTTACGTACACTTATTTCCATTTACGTACACTTTTTTCCATTTATGTACACTTATTTCCATTTACGTACACTTATTTCCATTGTGGTCCTTAGGTACACAGTTCCATTGTGGGAACATTACCAGTAACGGCTCTGCGCTAGGCGGTTTTTCCCCATTATTGGTCACTTTTTACTCTGCCAAATTTTATATCATTTTTGTGATTAATTTCTGAGCCCATCTTTTTTTTTTAAGAGTTTACCATTCAGCTGCTCTGTCATTTCATTTCATATCATATTTATTCAGTCATATCAACATATACACATTAAATTCACATAAAATACATATAAAATACATACTATATTAAAAATTAAAATGATATAAAAAGGAACAATAACAGAAAGCATGTTGATGAGACCAAGGATAGCCCAAAAAGCCACATGAACTTATTTCCATTGGGGTCCTTACAAAAGGACAAACAGAAAACAAAGCAAAACAGATACACCACTAGCATTTCAAGGAATGGCGCTCCTTCCCTCTCTCGATCTTGTTTTCATGGCAAGATGAGGTTTGACTTCTTTTTTGAAGTGGGCGTAGCTGTTGATCGATTTAATAGTGCCTGGAAGGGAGTTCCATGCCTTGATTGCAGTGAATTGAAAAGTTTTGCTGCCAAACTGCCCCCGAACCCTAGGAACCACAAAATTAAGGTGGCTATCCCTGGTATTATATCGATGCCTTTCTGAGACTTTTATAAAATGATCACTCAGATACTTTGGCGAGATGTTATTATAAATTTTGAAGACATAGTTAAGCTTCAATTGCATGACCCTATCTTCAAAATTTAGAAGCCCTAATTTATCGAGTTCGTCCTGGCCAACATGTGTTCTTGAATCCAGACCAAGTACAAATCTGACAATCTTATTGTGAGTATTATAATTTAGGTCAGCTGCTCAAATTAATGACAAAATTGTCACATAGGAGTTGTTAATCTTGTAGAAACTAAGCTATCGATATATGTTAGGTCATTTTAAGATATTAAAAAATGTACAATCTGTTGGTAAACATTGTCAACAGGATTTGAGTTTAAATATCAACTCATAGGTTGAGTAATATATAATGTAAGCTTCATTAAATAATAAGCATTCGTTCATTTAGCACAAACCGCATATATTAATTGGAGTGTTTGACTTGCTCAAATGGCACATCGCACAGGATCAAGGTGAAAACAACAGGTGATTTTCTATGCGTATATTTCAATATACTTAGTATAAACCATAGGCTGAATTTCCTATTTGCTCCTATATGAAATTATAAATTTCCTAATTTTTGTACCAAAGAAATCTCAGCTTAATCCTTTTGATAGAAAGTTTTACATCAGTGCAAAAATCAGAATTTTTGCATTTTTAGGAACATGTAAAATCTCTTGTTGTACCTTGTAAACTTGAACTTGCCATTTCTATTTTCATGACAAAACGTGTTTTGTAGCCGTTTTCTGAAGCAAACTTAAAGGCTGACTCAGAGATTTCGAAATATATATATTTTTGTGTGTGTAATAATTCAACGTAGTTGACTAGAACTGAAGATATTCACCTAAAATGCTCAATTCCAAAGTTTGATATGAATCGACTTTTTGTTGTTGATGCAGTGAACATTTTAAAAGAAAGTTGTGATTTTTTATATGATCTAAGCTATTTCACACACTGATTAGTATGTGGACAAGCATTATGAGGTCACAAACACAAGTTTTTTTGCCATAAAATTTAGGCGCCATCCTCAGGAAATCTCTTGAGTCAGCCTTTAAACGCGACTATCACGATTAATAAACGTTCATACACTGTCAAAAACAAATATATAGGCCTATGTGAGAACTATACCCAAGACGTTAACATATTTCTTAAGATCCGAGTTGTAAGGAGTTATAAGCATGCTAAATAAATAAATAACCATATCTTAAAGATATGCAGCTGACTTTGAGGGAGATTTCCAGCTTGCAAAACAAATTCCACTGCTATTTCGAGAGTATATTTCAACGAATAAATAGAATGAAATGTCATGAAACAGTCTTCTAAGAATTATGAGTATTTTTCACACGAGACTGTCTGGGGCATACCACTGCATTATAATGTCCAGACTGTTATCGTATTCGCGGCAATTCCTCACTTTGGTTCCAACCCTTCCCCAATGTTACAGTTATTTCCACATGAACAATGTCATCGAGGATACGAAGTCGACTGCTTTCAGAAGTTTCGGCAGCATATTGGATGTCTCAAGCTGCAAGCGTTAAAAGTATGGCAGTCAGGCTTTGCATATGATGGACAAATAAGATCCAGTTACTGCTTGATTGTTCCATTTGCGGGGATCTTAGACTGATCTCTCCGAGTAATATTCCAACTCTGGTGGTGTTTACTCTTTGGGTTGTGTATATGCAACTCTAATCGCCAGCTTGGTGAATTTGTAGAAGAGGGTCAGTTCTCCAAGATTTGCGTTTTGGATCGCAGAGTCAAAAGCATTGTAGGTGTAGTTGCGAAAGCCTGTCATGATGTTGGAGGCTTTGGAGCACACGTCACTCTCTTCTTTTGATGGAGATGTATTAACAACAACCTCTGCTTCGTAATCATCCATGATTTGATCACCAATCTTAGCCAATCGACAAGCCATCTTCTCGAGGAGTTGTTCTTGTTCTTCTTGAGTTAAATCTTCGAATGTCCGGGAGTTGTCGTCTGCAACAGCTGTCAAAAGAGTAGAAAGGAAAGATACGATTTAGCGGGTTAAGAAAGTAAAATATTTAATTTTGATAGCATGCTAAATTTCTTTAAATATAACTTAAAAGTGTACAAGTTTCTAAATGTATATTTACATAATTGTTTGGTTTTGAAGTTTCGATAAAATGCGAACTACATCACCCCAAATTTAGATCTGGATTTCTGAAATGATAATAGTGTACTTACCAGCGGTATTGTGTATGTTTTGTACCATTTTGTTTTCCAGATTGTACAATCAAGATGCAATCATACAAATTGAACGTGTTTCAGCTTATAGCAATTAATGTTGTTTCGTTTGATACACTAACGATTCTTATGCCATTTCTGCTGACCGACCTCATTTTATAATGTATCCTTTAACCCGTACTTGCACATTTGCCTGAATTGACTCACTCCTTCATTTCGCTATAGCCACATCTTCGTTAAGTCTTAGAAAATACACATGCCTAATTATTGATCTTAAGACGAGTTGTAATAGAGTATGATAGCGAGAAATTGAATCTGAATTAGACTACAATATATTCTCCAAGGTCTGTACCACAGTCTGTTTCGTACAAGATGAAACATGTCCCATCTCGTTGACATGCGTTTTAGTGTATATCAATATTAATTTGTACAACCATTTTACAAATTATTATATAAAGATACTCTAGTGTATCATGTATACTAAAAGATGAAACTGATTTTGTCCATGTGTAATGGCAACTTAATTGTGTTTTAAAAGGTAATTTGCACAAATGAACATACTATAACGTGATATACTAAAATCAGGTCTGTATTGATTGAAATTGGATTTTTATCAGAATAGAATAGTTTTCTTGGGTATGATTCAAAACTGAGACACACAGGGTCTACGTACGATAATTGATTTTAAATTATGAATTCTAGCTTAAGTTAAATTTATTCCAAGTCTCGAACCAATAGGGATATTTGAACCAAATAAACCATGTTAGAATTCATTGTGGAACATGTGGAAAGAACGACAAACCACAAGGAGCAGAAATGGGGAGGTAAAAATACTGTCCAGTTTTGTTTAAAGACCCAAGTCAAATCATTTAGTAATGTAAGAATTAGGGATGTCAAGAACCACTTCTCATGATTCCCGTTTTTAAGCGTCAGGAAGTTAATACTTCTAGTTATGCAATGCAAAGAAATATATGTTTTTTTTCTAATTATGCTTGTACCTGTCCCAAATATTGCATTTACAATGAAAATATTACTAGATAATTTCAAATCCAGTAATGATAAACAATTCTAAATATAAGAGCAAAATAATTTAGTATTTTGTCGAATTGTCGCCATCATTGTTATTATCAACATCCGTGTGTAACAACCCGTACCTCGGTCAGTTTTGCATTAATAATGGAACAAATTTTAGCAAGTAATACAATTTTAATACTGAGATGTGTTTTTGCTCGCTTTATTTATGGATTCATCTTTTTCTGAGAAATACCATAATGGAGCTATTATGCGCTCATTATTCTGTGTGTCTTAACGCGTCGAAGCTGTATCGCTAAAAAACGGGGATGTGTACGCGGGGTACATCCAATATATTTTCAAATGCTACCCCGAACTGTTTCGCATGATTATATATAGATTCTAGTGTTTTATTATCAGCGTCTATGTGTAAACTTGTAAAATTTACCTCATTTTTAATTATGAAAACGGTAACATATCAACTCTTATTTATTTTATTATTATTATTATTATCATTATTAATGTTTGAATGACATATCGCGATCGGATCGCAATTTACTAAAGATTTAACTAAACCATAGTAAATGACAAAGTAAGGGTTAAGAAGGCAATCAAACAACGTTTTAACTAAGACATTTAAACATTACTTTCTATTACGTCGTTTCTTTTTGTTTTCCTATGTTGTTTTGTTTGTGTGTTGTTGTTGCTTTATAAAATTGAACTGTAAACATACTTCTTTCTGGGGTGAGAAATGTATTTTTTCTGTTTGTTTTGTTTTGCTGTTGTTTTTTTTGACATTTTTGTAAGACGACTTGTAAATATCCTCAAATGGTTCGATATGCAGACGGATTGAAGCACATTCCACATGAGTGGACATTTTATCGACGAAGAAATCGCTGAAGATTGTATATTCACAATGAGAGGAATTAATAGCTGGCAGCCTGGCAGGTCCATTTGCTTCTCAGTTTCCCGGTGTGAAAGCGACTATAGTCCGGCGGGAGCCATAGTCCGGGCTCCATAGACGATAACGGAATAAAGCGTGAAACTAATGTTGCGTGAAGAGTCTACTGAATTGAGTGCCCTATTCCTTACCGTTGTAGCCGGACTGTGCTGTGAGTACGCCGGACTATAATTACTTCTACACCTGTGCTTATTTTAGTCAGGTGAACATGGTGAAAGTATGTGCATTTAGCCCGAAGGTTGGAAATGGAGCCTATCGATATATTTTAATATATTAAGCGGACAAGATAGCTCAATCAGGTAAGCGCTCGATTCCAGTGTATGCTCATCCATGCGTATAGGCGTGCGTTTCGAGCCCTGTGAGAGTCAGCTATCTTGTAATTTCCCTGGACAAGAAATTAACCGCTTGGTTGTCCCGATTTACCCATGCGATATTTGGGAAGCTGGTCCCGGCTGCGATGGTTATCTCGATGTATGTTTGCTGATAAGGGAAAGCGCTGATCCCGATCTGCTGCATCCCTTGAAATGATGCTAAATGGTTACGGTATGGTTGGGCCACAGTGATCAGCGACCATTTGTGAAAGCGCTCAGAGGCCAATAGCATAAGGCGCTATATAAATCTCTGCTATTATTTTAGGATCTAAGTCAATATTTTTGGAGAGAGTGTTAAATTTCGCGTAGAGTAGCAATGTTACCGCTATTTGGAATTTCCACCAATATCATAAGGTGGTTATATCAACCAAATATGATAAAGGTGTAGATTAAAGTATATGCGATCTGTATTTGATTGTCCTTATCAAATACGGTAAGTTCTTATCTGGCATTTTTGTTTTGTTAGTATGCAAAATTTTCAATATCTTTAAAACCTACAAATGACCATATATCTGTATTGTATTTAGTTATACCAAGAATAATGATCAAAGTTTAAGGTATAAGATATGTCTTCAAATGACAAACTCGTATCTGGTATTTTTGTTAAAATTCAAGGTGCATGGCCAACGTATTATATGAATATTGTTGGCCTTTGACGATTTGTAAGTTTTAAAGATCTTAAAAAGGCAACCTTATTGGCTGCCATCTTGATTTGTAAGCATGTTAACAAGTCTTTAACACACCGGGAATGTCATTATGATTTCTACTGCACATGGAGACCAGAAGTATGTATCTATCCCAAATACTTATTATTGCCAATTTAATTATTTCGGGCCATATTGGAATTCGGGGTGGTCATAATTTGGAATTGATCATCTTAATGATGATATTGTGATAAAATCACACCAATAATCCGTTCAGTATGCAGTAGATTCACCGTGCTTGATAACCTGGATGTATAGAGTACAAAATGATGGTCATTTTAATGAATTTGAGAGTGGTGGCGCGGCGGCCATATTGGGCTATTCCAGAAAAAAATGCCCCCCCCCCCCTCTATAGAGGGCACCAGAATTCCAGACTTTTGTCACTTTTGAAAGCTGGAATTCCAGAATTTAATGTCTAATACGGGGTGGGAATTCCAGCCATTTTAGGTATAGACCAGTTAACAGCAATGTTTGTAAACATGTTAGGGCCTGGTATCTTGAAATAGGTCGACCTGACTGTTACACACTGGGCAATTGTATCTGTTAGAGTTTTAATACTATGGGCGATAACGCAGGAATGGATTCGCAGGCAACAAAAGAAGTGATGTAGGATGTTAACTGGACTATAGAGAGTGTTTTTACCATTTTCAGAGGAAAATTCCAGAAAAAAATCAATATTTTCAACACCCTCTATACCCCTAACCAAAATCCTCTGGGAATTCCATGTTTTTTTACATTGGTAGTCTAGGAATTCCTGGAATTTACGGAAGGTAGTGTCTGGAATTCCTGGTAATTTACGGAAGGTAGCGTCTGGAATTCCAGATAATTCATGGAAGGATAGTCAGGAATTCCAGATATTTTGTGAACAAAAATTTTTGCCCCCTATAGGGGAGGGCATTTTTTTCTGGAATAGCCCATTGGATTTCTCTTTACTGCCCGAAATTGTGCACACCCTCCAAAAGTATTGGCATAGGTCCTAATAAACTAAAATCTTTCGATAAAAAATCTGTACTCCATTTCCACATGTGCTTTATATCCTCCTATTCGTCGGGCGAGACAAAACAACGAAATCCTTTGCAAGAAAGGTAATGCTTTCGAAATTCAGCGTATAAGAAGAGCTCATATGGGTATCGGACAGGTTGCATCAATGCTAGGGCTATTTTTATTAAAATTCATGGATTATACCTTTTCGTAAATTATATTTTTAACTTTTGTCATAAATAGTTGACGATGCGTGTGCTGCATGTTAAGCTAGTAACTATGCTCAGCTGGTATGTAAAAATATCAATTTTGAAAAATCTTGAGAGCGCACTCTTTTCCAAATGTGCCAATGTCTATAAGCTCCCTGAAAGTGACTCATAAAGCTGAATTTTGGGATACGCGCTAATCGGGTATTAATCCCGGCTATTAATGTACTTTGTTTACTTTTATGAATTTGAATTGATCTTTCCACATTCACCATTATAAAGTATTTTGAGTTTCGCTGCTTTTCGACGAGGTAGCCCCTTGAGGAACTCTTGGAAATTCTTGACGACTTCCCAAGAAGCCCCAAGAGTTCCTTCATGTTGCAGGAGTTCAAAATCGTCGGAAACCAGCCAAATTCGCAATGTTGAGTATGAAAGTGGTCAGTTTTTCTACAAGATGTACAGAAAACTTTATAAAAATCTGCCACAGTAATAAAAAAATTGCAATATTGCCTTCATGTATTCATCGTAAGAGGCATTCAACTTTTGTATACTGTGCATTTTACCTCTTTTCTTTAATATTGTGACATCAGAAGAAAGCTATAACAAACATCTTTTTGTAAACATATACATAAAATGTATTGTTATTTATTAAACCACGATTTCAAATAAGAACAATATCTTTTGTTAAGTACAATGCACATATCGTTGTGAGTTGTGACTGAATTACTACAATTATTGCAAAGTGTAGTTTGAGCTTTATATTTAACATTGAATACAATTGAAAACAATCTGAGAGGGGTTGCCATATTGGTGAGTATTGAATAAGTTGTACCATAAACTGCAGCATAATTCAAAGTATTTAAAACATTTCAAATGATACGTAGAGAAACGTTAAGAAGTACATCAAATACAAATTTGAAATCAACCATGTTCTTATGCCTACATTTTCATAATAGCATTTTTCATTTCATATTTCATTCGCATGTATAACCCTTATAAATTGACGACTAAGCAAACCATATCGAGTATGCTATTAATGACTGTAAGAAACACTTATTAAGTGGATAATCGTAAACAAACAAAAATCATATTTAGTGCCTGTTTTATATCCAAAAAGATAGGCAATTGAGATTCTTCTGTTTATTGTTTTTGGAAGGCATGGAAATGGCATGATCCAAACTCATCCAGCCAGCCAATGGTCTATTTAAGGCATTCCATTAGAAGTATGTCTTTCCCTCATCACCATCATTTCCCACCAAACTAAAATATGTAGTTACACAGCAGCCTCTTCAGTATAATAAATTGTATTAAACATTTCCGAAAATACACCAATATACCGAGTTGTATTGTAAAGACCTTTAAACTATCTGTAAAACTCTTGTACTCGGCAATCATAATTATTTCAATTGATATCATTTTTAAAGAAATGTAACAGCTATGCTCCGTAAATGCTAGATTTGTTTCAAATTTCCCCGGTGTATTCAAATGAATAAGTTAGATGTTATTCCATTGTCTCTTATAAACATGACGGAGTCCTGTAGTTGACAATATGAAGTAGTGTGAAACAGACGATATCTAGACAGCCCAACCGCTTCTTGATGGAAGATCTTCACCTATCCAATATTCCAGATGAAAGTACATTTATTGAATACAAATTTCACCAGTAATTATGTCAATCTAGTCTGGAGTTAATGGTCAGCAACATCAGTTCTAGCTGGAAGAACTCACTTTATTTCAGATGATTCTTCAACGGACGCATGTAACTTTAAACGATGACTGTCCACTTGCGTTGTTTTATGAGGCAATCCATTGCAAACAGTTTTCTTGATCTATACCTTCAAGCTTCTGGACATGCAACCTTAATCGCCAGTTTGGCAAATTTATAGACGAGGGTAAGTTCTCCCAAATTTGTGCCCTGTCCATTTAGCGGCAACATAGAGTCAGAAAAAGCATTGTTAGCGCAAGTGCGTACGAGGTTCATGATACTGGAGCATGCACTCTCTTTTTCAGGAGATGTACCAGCAGTGCATTCCACCTCAAAATCATCGACGATTTCATCACCAATTTTAGCCAATCGGCAGGCCGTCTTCTCAAATAGAAGTTCTTGCTCTTGGTCAGTTAGGTCTTCGAATGTCCATGAGTTGTTATTTTCTGTAGCTGTAAATAGAATATAGACAAAAATGATACATTATTAGATATGTGATTTAGAAAAACCTGTTTTATCGCGTTGATAACACTAATTTCTTGTGAATGATATCTGACACAACATGTTTTAATTAATGTATATAGCATTCGTGTGTCCGGTGATCGAGAAACAGGGTACAATGTACTACTTACCAGTATCGTGAGTAGGTTGAAGCAGGTGCATTTTGCAATCTAAGTTGTACATTTGACAAGATATAACAGTATAATTTCGACAATCTTGTAAGATGTTGTCTCGCTAAGCACATCAATGTTACTGATTGCAGATTCTTCAGACGACCCCATCTTATATGTTTATTCTTAACCCGTACTAGTTCACTACCAACATTTGAGATCGATACTTTTCTTTTCTGAGAGGACCCAGTGGTAGCAATTCAACAGGAAAAGTGAGATTGCTCGAATGTGAACCCGAAAACAATAATTGTGCTCCAAGGTTAGGTATGAATAAACTTAATAAAGGTTTCTCTATAATGTATCGATTTGACATTTGTCCGTTTAACATTTTGTGTTAGGATCTATTCAAGAGAAATACGTTCGTATGATTTGGGAAGTTCGAAGTTGACCCGAAAATAAACGACTACTATTTTTACAACTTTAAGCTTTATCAACAATAAAATCCTGGGTGTTCACGGATTTGGTGTCAAATTAATTTGAGGTAGGCGTTGTATAGCTTGTATGAATGTCAAGCAGATTCAGAAGTTCTTTTGGGTAGATAGACGCTTATTGCAAACTTTCTCACACTCAGTGATTCTGACGGAATATTTTTCTCGGTCATAAACTTTTGAGGATTTATTTGTACAGAGAAATGACCTTTTGACAACCTTTCCTATTTTCCCACATCCCCAATTAAGATGTTGACATGACTTATTTTGTAATTCGATCGAATACCATCAAGTAACATTTTCAGCATATTTTAGACAATGGCTTCACATGACATCAATTAATCTAAATGCCGAATACAAACACTTTAATAATAAAAGCTATCATGCAAAAATAACAAACCAATTAAAATAGTTTCACTCGTACAATGATATTAAGTGACAGCTGGATGCCCTTTGACCTCGTGATCATAATTGCTAATTGTATATCATTCCCATAATTAATGATCAACACCAAACATATTTTCATTAGTAACATTACAAACTATTATCCACAACGAAATGCCATAAGTTCCACCCAGACAATGACATAAAATGGACACTCTAGGTATCCTTCGACCTCTTGTTTGAGAGTGGAGTGGTGTGATGGTGAGAGAACTTGCCTAGGGTCCCTGGTTCAAATCTCGGTTGGGGCCCTTGCTGGATTTATTAATCCTTTCAAATCAGCAGTATCTTAAATCCTTAGTTGTTCACAGTTTTGGGGTTAAATTAATTTGTGTGGTTGGGAACGTTGTATGGAAGTGAAGCAAGTTCAGAAGTTCTTTTGGAGTTATAGATAAACGCCTATTGTCCTTTCCCACATATCAGTGATTCTGATGGAATATCTTTCTCGGTCATAACCTTTTCAGAATTTCTTTCGAACAATTAATTGACCTTTTGACAACCTTTCCTACTTTCCCACCTCCCCCAATTAAGATGTTGACAAGAGTTCGTTTCTAAAATTCGATCGAATACCATAGCGTATCATTTTCAGCATATTTCAGACAATGGCTTCACATGACCTCAATGAATCTAAATGACGAACACTTTAATAATAAAAGCACTTTTATAATACATTAAAAGCTATAATGCAAAAATATTAAAAAATAACAGATTCACTCGTACAATGATGTTAAGTGACCGCTGAATGTCCTTTGACCTCGTGATCATAATTGCTAATTATTCCTACAATTAATTCAAATGATCAACACAAACATATTTTATTCGTAACATTACAAGCTATTGTCCACGACAACCCAGGCAATGACGTAAAATGGACTCTAGATGTCCCTTGACTTCTTGTTCATTACTCAATTGCATAACCTTCTCCAAATGGAATGTGGATTTTTTTTAATCAAGCAATGAAATTGAAAATGCGCACCTAAAATTAGTGCCTCTCTTTCAATGATTTCAATGCCAGCGAATGATACTTTAAAGGTAGTTACGTGCTTACAATGATCATTTATTTCCTATATATTTTAAGATAAATCTATCACTTCCCCCCCCCCCCCCCCCCCCCCCCCCCCAAAATGATGTGGGGTTATTAATAAAAAAAATCTCTTTAAAAATCACTCTTTAGCTACTTTTTTCGTTAAAAACCCTTTTCGTCACTATGTAGTAACGAATTTCGTTACTATAATGGTAACGATTTGTTTTCTTAAAAAGACACTTTTTAGACATTTTTAAAAAGAATTTCTCCATTTTTTTACTAAACTACTAATTTTCTTAGTCTTCTTGATTGCGTCGGAGGCATGTAAAGTTACTAAACAAAAATAATCCTCTTTTCTACTCTTTTACGGAATAACACCAATACTAGATTACAGTTTATTCCGGATCCGTTATAGGACAAAAAGTAACGTAGTAACTCTAGAATCGGCCACAACGTCAAGAAAAAAAAACACCTCACAAAGTTAAATAACCACACAACTACGTTCATTTCTACTTAAAATCACTCCAAAACGTTACTCTATTAAGTAGAAGTTCTCTCACACATTTAGGGAAACATTTACAAGATCTAGAGTTAAATGTGCATACAACGAGAGATTTTAATACATCCATATATTGTGTTATATGTAGTGATTGCATATAAAATTTATATTAGACCCTCAATAGATTTATTAACTTGTATTTAGCTAAAGAAATTTCCTAGAAGTGAAAACTTAAGGTGAATTTGATTTGTTACCATTTTATTATAAACATAGACAGAATTTGCTCAATGCGAAATTAGAAATTTCTGTATTTTTATTTTTGTACCAAAGAATTAGCATCTTAATCCTTGGTCGTGATATAAATTTTAAAAAGCAAGTAGATCTCGCAATAGATTCATGTTACAAATGAATCTCAAACCCTGTTTCTGTATCAAAATATTGACAAATGACTTAAAATATTAATCGGCGAAATGTTTCATTTAATAGTTTGGCATAAATGTGTTGCGTTTGTTTTTGAGATGATTTTGGGCATTTGCTATTTTGCAGATATCCATAGATTCAGAAATTCTTTGGAGGGAAATAGGGCTAAACACTTAAATGCATAATACGTTTGTTTTCCCACACGTCTGATGGAATATATTTCTCGGTCATGACCTTTTTTTATAAGAGTTTCACTTTAAATAATTAAATGACCTCTTGACACACTTTCCTTCACACTTTCACTTCACACCTCCTCATGAGTTCCCATGATGAAGAGAAGATAGCATATTTTGGTTTCTAAAGATCGATAGAGCAACATCGTCACACATGGCTTCTCGAAGGCCCCCAAAGCAGCATTTTCAGCATTTCAGACAATACTTAAGATTAATGAAACCAAAAATGACCATCACCAAAAACAAATTTTATGGAATATATTAAAAGCTATATCCAAGAACAACAACCCAATTAGAACAGTTTCTTTAGAACCAATGCTGTTGTTAAGGACCTCTAGATGGCCTTGACCTATTTCATAGTTAGTCTTGGCATTACCCTTCACCAAGAAATTATGGGAATCATGTATAGTTTACAACAAGCGAGCTCTTAACATGATTTAGTTTGCCAGCTCATTTTCCAAAGCGACATTAACAGCGTGTTTATAACATCTCAAATGATCATCTATCTCTTATTCAGGGATAAAATCTACAACTTCCTTCTTTTTCTAAAAATGCTTCAGGAAAGTGAATTGGGAACTGCTTCGCGTTAATGCCATATTGTTGTTTGTACCGTACTTGTCATTTTAGCAGTATCTCAAAGCTTCCCCTTGCATCAAGGAACAAACCGTAAATGATCACGTTAATTAAATATCATTATTCTCGATAAAATATATCTTTTAATTAGCATTAAAGGTAATATGTCAAGATTTGTTGTCAAGCTCAGTTGACTTACATTCATAAAATATAGGTACATACATCACGAATTCCCCGAAAAAATAATACCAGTTGATGTAAAAGACAAAATAGAGGCATTTTAGCTTTTTGCTTTTTGGACATACGAAGGAAAACGGGCGGATTTTCGCCCCGGCTTCATACAAAAGCGCCCAATTTTGATCTCTCGGACGTTCAAAGTGAAGACCAAAACATCGTGTTGACCGAATTTGTATTGCTGACACTGTAATTGATGGATTCAATAAAGTAATAGTAATAAAAAATTAGAACAAATAAGTTACAGAATGACATATTTTTTCATTTCGTTGTGTTTTAATTATTATTAAGGGGCAACACTGCGATATGATGGTCACAAACGACGTAAAATATGGATGTCATCATTTTGACGCACGATTTGCCCTGCGGATGGGATTTGTCGAATTCGTTTTCGAGTAAGCTATTGGGCCGAAAATTAAAAGGGCAAAATACGCACAATGTGGACAAATTTTCAAACTTATTTGATTTATATTGTATCTACGTTACTTACTTAAGTTTCCATCCATACCAAATTTCACCAAATATCAGAAGCATGACATACTTCTTAATTATAACTTTTTATGTGAGCTTCACCGACGTTGAGCCCACCGTCGGTTCCATTGCGCACAAATCTTGCCGTGTTGGAAATTAGTTTGTTAAGGTTGTTTGTTTGCGTTTGCAGGGATAAGGGATTGTTAGCGTAGAAGTGGGACATTCAGTCCGTTATAAAAACTGAACTTGTCAAAATTCGACCCTCTCTAACAAATTATTATTATATTTTGAAAAACGCAAGCAATTTGAAGAACTGTGACCATTTGACTTTTTGTTCCTTGATGCAAGGCGAAACAGTTTGAGATAATGCATTGTAACATGTTGGACAGTTCTTTGTAAAATTTTTGATCCCTGTACAAATTTATTTCGACCTATTTTTGCTTTTACAGGCAGTGGCTTAAATTTCTGTTTTCTAGCATTGGGGATGGGGGGTTTGATTGAAAATTAATGAATGAAATAGGGTTTGCTGCAAGATATGTTACTAACACGTGTTCGTGTTAGTAGAGATTACTAAAAAATGTTTGCAATTTAGAACCTAAAATCGGTAAATGCAATTGTAATCTTGAACAAAAAGGCGGCGCGAAGCGCGCGGAAATTTACCATTTTAAACTATTGTGGTAAAATATTTTGAGGTTATTTTGTTAAAAAACACATGAACGGGTATCAACATTGGGGCCCATTCAAAATATTGGGGTATACCTATACCCAAACACCCTCCCCGATTTACGGCACTAGTTTACAGGATGTGTGAAAACCGTATAGCACATAGAAGATTGAATCTTGACCCAATTACTAAACATAATCAAACGCTGAAACGTATAATAAGTTTCTTTTCCAACATCTGAACGAATATTTCTCAGTCATGACCTTTTTATAAGAGTTTTTTTTTCTTTTAAATAATTAAATACCTCTTGACACGCTTCCTTACTTTCACACCTCTCCGTGATTGGAAAATATTTTAGTTTCTAAAAATCAATGAGTACCATTTAAAGCAAATGTAGCAACCATGCAGACAATCACATGAATTTTCACGGCTGGAGACCTCCAAAAGCAGAATTTTCAGGCATCATTAAACAAAATGATTCGCTTTATTTTATTAGCAAATGAATCCAAAGGACCAACAAAATACATTTTATTGTCTACCTTATCTATATTGTCCAGAATAACAACCCAATTAGAACAGTTTCATGTAGGACAAAGACGTTAAGTACCTCTGGAGTCCATTGACCTCCTGTTAAATCTATGCATACCCTTCACCAAGGATGATGTAGATCGTTTGAATTTAAATTTAAGTACTAAAAATGTAGAGCTAAAAAAAGACCACCTTAACAATGATTCCTAACATTGATTGGGAAATTGATTGGGAACTGCTTCCGTGAAATACCAATTTTGTTTGTGTGTACTACTTAATTACCGATACCCTTATTCCATATTCCTTACCATTTTTATGCTGAGCTACACCGACGGCTGATTGCGAGGAGTTTCATCTGCGCAATGGAGCATGGACATTTTTGTTCCACCACTTTGCCCTTACGAAGTTTTTCAAAAAAGACTAAAACCGGGCCTTCTGGAATGGTACACACAAATCGTGTCGTTTTGGAAATTGGGTTTAAGGATACGTAATCAGTATGTCGCCATGGAACCCTGACGGGTGTAATAGGCCGATTAAAGCTATTTAATTGTATCGCTGATTTGTTTAGGTTTGACTGATATTTTAAGCGTGGGCAGTGGCGTGGCCAGCTTTTTTTTTTCATGTCAGGGGGGGGCAAAGGGGGGAGGCACATATATTTCCAGGGGGGGGGCAAGCATATAGAAAATTTGTAGTATATAGTATATGGCCTTGTAATCACACCAATTTTTTTCAGGGGGGCACTAGGGGGTGGCAAGATTCCCCACCGGGGGGGCAAAGCTGCCCCCCCCCCCTGCCCCCCCTCTGGCTACCCCTGCGGGACGGTGGAGGGAGATATCAATTCCTTTATTAAAACTTCCAAAGACCGAAAAATTCCTGGAAATTAAATGTCATATACATTAGGCATACTAAGAACCTGGATTACAAAGCCAAAAAGATAGCTGACCATCTGTAGCTACGGTTGTTCTTCTTATTCGAAGGGGTTATCCCTGGGCTCAAAATAGGTGGGTCGTCAGCTCTTTTTGCCATACACTGCTTTTTTTATAGCATTTTAGGGCCAGGGGTAACATTACAATATTCCGTCGCCGCGATATGCACACATTTAAAAAAAAATCATTATTTTAGGGTTCTCTCTCCCTTATAGAATATTCAGTCTTGGCCCCATACAAACCTATCATTGGCGGTCGCCAGCCTCGTTTTTTCTTGGGGGGGGGGGGGCAGACGGAGGGCAAAAGTGATTTTTTTTGGGGGGCAAAGGTGACATGGGGGAATATCAAAATTTTGAGAGTTTTAAAAAACCAATTTTGACCCAAAATCGCTTATTTTTCCCAGTATTTGGTGATTTTTGGTCCGCAACTCACTTATTTTTTCCAAAAAAAAATCCGTCATTTTCTTTTTTCTTTCGGCCGGGGGACAAACTGGAGGGAAATTTAGGGGATTTTTAAAAACCAATTTTTGAGGACCCAAAATCGCTGATTTTCCCAAAATATTTGTGATATTTGGTTCCCAAATGGCTTATTTTTGCCAAAATAATCCGTCCATTTCCTCGGCCTCAGACCTTTTAGA
Organism: Ophioderma brevispina; assembly: GCA_023653785.1. Classification (NCBI taxonomy): domain Eukaryota; kingdom Metazoa; phylum Echinodermata; class Ophiuroidea; order Amphilepidida; family Ophiodermatidae; genus Ophioderma; species Ophioderma brevispina. Next base: position 26,179 of record JAMKCH010014615.1, read on the forward strand.
TCTTTTTCGGTTGAATTCTCGCGCGTTTTGAACGGGCAAATGCGAGATTTGAATGAAACCAAATTCTCGAATCAACCATGGTAAGGGAAAGAAGGCTCCAGGTATTATTCCTAGATCATTAACTAGAAAGACCTGAGTTTGGAGGCGTAACTACTTAAAGACCCTCAATTTCATGATTTTTCAACACCCGACTTTTAATAGGATTTGTGACCGATAAACAACCTTAAATTTGACATGTGCCATGTCAATATTGGAACTTGCGGGTCGAAAGTCATAGTCTGCATTGAGGGCTCGTGTGGTCCAGTGGAATTTCAGCGCTTGCCAAGCACACTCTAAAGGTTGTGGGTTGAGTCCCACTGCGGCCAACGTGTTTATGCGAACCCACCCACATCAAAAATAATACGGAGGAGTTCTGGGCCCAAACACTAAAGACAGAGAGATGGCACATCGCCGCGCACGAGCTTTGCTCGCACGACACTTCACTTTTGCAGTTGTACAAATTAATTTGAGTGCTCCCCCACCATGCAAATACCAGTCACACATATTACGAACAGCAGAAGATTATGTTCAAACAATTTATCGTTTTCCATTTGCACAAGTTTATTTCAAATATAAAACCTAGTTTTCAAAATTATATCACCATTACTACACAATACAAAGTACATGCCTACTGCATTGTTTTAAAATAATGTAGAGAAAACATTTCTGAGTTGTTGTAATAAGTCATGGGTTCGTCGCGAACTCAGGTCGTACTCTGTGCAATACTATGTCATGCCTGAGTGGATCAACTTATCAAAAGTACTGTGCTAACTGGTGAAAAGGTCTATTATGTAGGACATACGCAGATTAGTGTAAATACACCTAGCTAGGGTTACGCATGAGGTTTCGCGAACGGACCCCAGATTCGTGATTACGTACACGTACATATTCGTTCACAGAGGTTATTATAGTTATCCATGGGACGTTTGAGTCCGCTTCGATAGCTAAAGTGACAGATAAATCAATTAATACTTCCATGCTTTCACATTGAAGTATGGAGTTAAAGGCGACAATGTTCAATTTTCGGGAGTCGTTTCATCATCAACATCTCTACAAGGGCCAAAATGAATGGCCAATATGCAATAAAGAGCTAGTGCTCTATCTCAAAAAGAATAAGAAAGTAATTTCTTTGCGTTTTTTTTTTTTGTGAAATTAAAGTATGTTTTTCTTATTTGGTATGTTTAATGCATTACATCATATAAGTACGGAATACAACTTGATTACACTTGGAATAATCAATATTCCATGTATTGACCAAACAATGAATACGTCGATATGTTGAATGACATTCCTATTTATTTAAAATCTTAAGTGCATGGAACTAAATTCCAAGTACTGATCATTTATCTCGGATTGTTGTACTTCATACTCTTTTGCTGAACTCAGGCTGTCTCAAAACGAGCGGCAACACCATACTATTGTGTTTGCAAGAAATCGATTAACTCCTGTAAGAAGTTATCTACATGAACTATAACTCACACATGTAAATTACTTAAAAGGTCGTAACAGTAGAAAAGCTGCTTGATTTGATATATGAATTACCTTTTGAAAGGTAGGTCATTTTGAGACAATGGTAGCACGTTAACTAAATTTACAATAAAAAGATGAAATGAAAATAATAGGAAATTGTCTTCAGAAATGTAACAAAATAATCTGTCAGGTTTGATTTTGATGATTAAAAATAATTCTCTCGTGTGATAAACAATTAAAGCTCAATATGTAAGCTAATTGAACATACACTTATTAATTCAAATTCCTATACAAGCATGACAAGCGTGAACATGGTGAAAGTTTTGGTCATATATCTTTCATTATTTCTGTACTTTCTACTTATTGAACCCTCTTGATTGCTTGACGATTAATCGCATGTTAAGCCAACACTGACTTATAATTAATTCTTTGCCTTTTGTCATTTTGATATAATAATAATTTCTTGCGGTTAAACATGTGTTCCCCTTGCTTACAATGTTAATAAAAGTGTAGACATTTTACACACTTATTTTTTTGTTTGTTTTACGAGGCCAAATTCTGTGGAAGAAATCTGTTATGTCTTTTTATCAGCGAGCAGAAATACACAATAACGTTTTGTTGGAGGGACAGCCAGGTTAAGACTTCCACCTTGAAATATCGAGTTGCCAATGTCATGAGAAACGGTTACTTCAATGTGTAGTACAGGACATTTTCTCATTTCATTAAAATTTAAAATTACCTCAGATTATTTAATTGGATTGGAAGGATTGTTTCAGTTGTCTTCGGAGCTCTTCATTGAGCATGTTTATTCGAATGAGTTTAAGTAAATCCCTCTGCGACAAGAGTTGTATTGGTTAGACACAACGTACATTGCAGCATTCCAAGCAAGTTCTTCCGTGAGCATTTGCAGTGCAGTGCTTATTCATCTAGTGAGCAGGGTTTTTGCATTGAGTTCGCGGTATTGCGTTCGTGGTCTTCTGCAAAACAGTATACCAGTAGTACGATACAGACTGTTTCAAAAAGTTTTGCGTTTTAATGTAATCCACAGTATATCCATTATGTCCATGAAACATGATTACTTTACATTTTCATGTTGCGTATTTCGGTTCAAGTATCTCCTGCAGCATAGAAGTGCAACTGTGGTAAAATAAATGCGATGTCATCCTCAGCTATCTTGCTCTGCCTATCTGGATCAGAGTCATTGCTGTGTTCTTCCTGTATGGAGTAGAAAGGACAGAGTGGAACACATGATTAATAAGAGTTTCATATTCGATTAAAGAACTTGGTATTTAACTATCTTTTAAAATATCCAACAAAACTTTTCCAGACATGCTTCAGAGTAGCTGTTTGTATCACCTTATGTTATGATGACTATTTTATAAACAGTTCTGGATGCATTTAAAAGCGGAACATTTTAAGAGTTCTCGTAAACAAATATCTTTGTATAAAACCCCATTTCTTGCTAACTTTTAAGGTACGTCTGTTAAGTTGATTAAATTGACATTATTTGAACGCCTAAGACAAAAATGAAGCAGAATTAATAATTTACTTACCATTTAATTTGCCTTGACTGTCAGCCAAAAGGGTAAAACCATCATGCATTCTAGACAGCGGTTGTCTTTAATGGATCCATGACTCTGTTGCAGCTTGACAAGTAATCTGAATAGCCACCTTGGCGAGTTGGAAGACGAGGTCCTTTGTCCATTGCACGCTGGAGCTGAAACTCTCTTTCTCTGGCAATGCATCAGTAGCATCTTCAACCTTATAATCATCTACGATTTGGTCACCAATCTGAGCCAATCTGAGGGCTATCTTCTCAAAGAATTCTTCTTGTTCTGGCGGAGTTAAATCTTCGAATGTCATCGAGCTTCTACCACGATGAGCGTTACCCGCGCCATCATTACGACGGGAAGTATGGACTTCTTGCAGCATACACATTTTACTAATCAAAATTTTATATTTTGTGCGGAAAATTGAAATCAAGATTGCAGCTTTCTTACAAGACGTTGCTAAGTTAAGCACATCAGTGGTACTGATCTTGACTTCTTCGTCCGACGCCATCTTATATGTATGTTTTAACCCGTACTAGTTCACTTGCTAGAAATTAATCACTCGGCATTTTCCCAATACATCTCATTCTAATTGTGTATTGTGGGATGAACGTACTATCGAGCGCTGTGGAAAAAGCCTGAACCAATCCCTAATTATGAACTCAAGGTCTGCGATGAATTGCGAAGAATTGATTTACATTATCTTGTAAGAAGACATAATGTGTGGGTCCTGGGAGATGGAGAAAAATAAGAGAGAATACTAATTGATTATTAATACTGCCGAGACAAACAAGAATTATTTCTGAAGATGATGAGAAGATCGTACAATGAGTCACTTTATAAGAAGATGGGATACGGGAGATTCCTCGGAGGAGAGAAAACATCTGTAGCGCGTGGTCATCGTGAGCAGGAATTTGGGTTAGGTTTTCTTCTGACTGAAATGACACAATAAATTCGGGTCGAAATAAGAAAAATAAAACGGCTCAAGAAACGTTTTTGTCGAATATCATTAATACGATTTGAATTTAGTGTGTAATTGGTAAAGTGTACTATCAAATTCAATCATTGACATGTATAAAAACATTCGTCAAGATGTCAGTGAGACGCTGAAAAAGACATAACGAAAAACTTTGCATTTTTAGAATAAAAGAAATATTTATATCAAAGCGAGAAAATAATGAATTGTTACTGATACATATACTGCATACTGTTTGTAAGGTGCAATAGGTTTAAAGTGGTAAGTGGCGCGATCCAAAATTAACGTGTTGTGCTGTGGGTCAAGGTTCAGTACTAATAAAAAAAATGAACACGAATGTCAGACGGCAAACAAAACCTTTTAATGATAATTGAAATGACATTTAATCATTTATAACATTTAAAAAGCATGAACGGCAAAACATTGTTTTTCTTTGTTTCGACTTGTACCGTGAATGGTTTGATCAGTATTTCCAATCATATTCAATCTTGCCATCCACTCTAAGAGCTCTATAGATTCCCTGAATATCTTATCGATCTACATTATAAATAAACACTAGACTGTACATTATTAATGAGTTATTAAATTATCAATTGTTCAACGTCAGAATTAGACTTCTGATTTGGTCTAGGCACACTGACCCAACCATTAAACACTAGACTGTACATTATTAATGAGTTATTGAATTATAAATTGTTCAATGTCAAAATTAGACTTTCTCACATGGTCCAGGCACACTGACCCATCCAATCAATGTTATTGATTCAAAAAGCCAAGCTCGGAAATCTAAAATAAGTTGTTCTTTTAATTGTCATGTATCATTTACTGTGTAACGTTGTGTGTGCTTCACTTGGGTCACCTACCGTCTCTGTACTGCGAAGTACTCTATCTAATCCAGAAAATACAAATTCAGATCGATATTTCATCTAATTCAAATATGTGTAAAAATGACAGGACGACGGTAGAGTTATAATACATATGTTATAAAGACGGTATTTTTTAATTAAATCAGTAAAACTACTGCTCAAAACAAATCAGCTAGGTAGGAAAAAGAAATGATAATATTTATGACAGCATGTATATTTGGCCGAAAATCCGAAATGTCAAGTAACAAATTAAGTGACCTTTTTGAACAAAGGGTGGAAGATGCAATACAGGGGGAAAGTTTGTACAGGGGGTTAAAAATAATACATGTGGTTATTATTTTGTTCACCCACATGTTTGTTAGGTTATGTTGATTAAAATATTGTATAACTTGCCCTATCTGTGGACAATAGTTTAATAGCTGTGAGGCATAAACGGTTCAAGGTCACCATCCTGGGACAGTGTTCCCGTTTCGGTCGAAACTGGTGGCAAATATTCATCTGGTCATCTTGAACTAAGAAACTTATGTGACATCTTCAACATGTTTTGCTCTGGAAATCAACGTACAAATTTGCACGAAATGTATACTGATGGTAAATACGTAATAAGAACAACAAGTTTACACACTTTTCATAGGTATTGGTTCATTCTGCAGTTCCAGCCCCAGGATGACATTGAACATTTATCACCTTATAGTTATTGGCTTTTGTCAGTAGATAAGGCAAACCATACATAATTTTAATCCTTGTAACCGTACAAATAATTTGGTGTACAACTCATTTAAATTTGATCACTTTGAAACTTGACCCCTGTATAAAAATGTATGTTCCTCCCTCTTTTTGCATGTTTCTACCTTTCTATTGTGACTTTTAATATGTTATGATACGACTGTAGCTTTGGCGGGGGACCAATAAAAATGTTTTATTGCATATTTTGCGGTGGCTTAATTTGATTAAATTTACTAGCATATCTGGGAATGGTTAGCCCAGGCCCGTACGCGG
>JAMKCH010014616.1:0-24726 GCA_023653785.1 Ophioderma brevispina
TTTGATCATTTTATTCACTGAAATTATTTCTTATTTCGGAAAGACTTCCATATGTACCCCCCTCGTATATATTTACATGATACAAAATTTCTTTTAAATTTGGCCTTGTTTGATCAAAAACGAAATAAACAGCTAAAATAATAACATTTTATGTTGCATGTAAATATATGAGAGGGGGTACATATGGAAGTCTTGCCCATATTTAAATTACATTAATTAAAAAGACAAAATTAATGCCCGCCGTCAATCATGAACTAACCAATATCATCATGGTTTCAGTGATTTGAGTTTATCATATGGCTTTAAAGTAAACAAGGTGATGTCATGATATAAAACAAATGTTGACTGCCTCTATTCGTACAATAGTAAAATTATATCATTCGGTCAAATTTTGACTGTTTCATTGCACTCGGCTTCACCTTATGAAATAGAAGTCAAAATATGATATTTTTTTACAATCGCACTCTTAGGCATTCAATATTTGTATACTAGCCTTGTGCATTGCCTAACCGTATAATGTACATATTTGTGATGATAAATTGCATAATCTCATAATTGAGAGTTCATGACCATTCATTGGCATTACCAGTTTTAGCATAATTACGTTATATCCATCACTCCTACTTTATATAATGTGCTTTATTCCGTTAACTGAAAGCACATGATACAGAGTAAGTGCAAAGGGTATAATGTAATTATTCCACTGTTTTATGCTAAACCCTACCCACTGAATAAGAATTTTTCATAATTATTGTTGTATACATTTTTTTTTTCAGGATAAATGAGCCCTCTCCGACAGAGGCTGAACAACAAAACATGGAAGTAGAAAATGCAGATAGAAGTTTCTTTCTGCAGGACTTAATTCTATCCACATTAAATGACTCCGATAAGGAGTCGGATAGTTCTCTTGAAAATGAAGAAGACGCTTTAGGAGCCAGAGGTCGAAGGTCGGAGTGGAGGTCAGAATCATCAAAAGAAGTTTTACTACACCAACTAGAATCATTAAATTTAAAAGATAAGGAGGGGCCTGCGTAGCACACGTTAAAATTCATCACAAATATATCGTAATGTAAGATAGAAAATTGTTTCAGAAGCAACTGCAAAAGATATTTACGGAGAATGCATTTATACCCAGTACACAATAGTCTTGTACACACTCATTGTATTGATTGTTACAATAATGGGCCATTAAAATAAAATTGCTTGTTTGTCCTGCACTGAAGGAACTCAAAAATCAAACCAAACCACATCCCCTTTACTTCTCTTCCCCACCCCTGCTGAAGGCGATTACTCCCGTTAACTAGCTACAGCCAGTCAGCATGGAACTTGAATTTCTTGCACATAAATGGGTTGTGTCCGAGGCATTTATTGCTATGAATGCAGTATATATCTTGATATTTGAATTCAATGTCTTCATTATTTATGATTAAAATTTAGTTGTGTTTTGATTTGGGCAGTAAATTTTACCCTGATATTTCCCCTTAACCTTTTTTTGTGACTACCTGAAACATACACATTGCAGATTTTCTTGAGAGCAAGAAAAATGATACATACTGCTTCAGTAAGTGACAAATAAGACATTTTTCACATGGCCTTCTGAACTTAAGCATTTGCTATGGGTTTTTGGCAGCATTGTAAACATTAGAGCTGGTATCTCAAAGGGAGTCTAACTTAGACCTATTTTAATTCAAGGTTTCCTACATGAATGGACTTTTTTCTTTCAACATTCGATGAAATGTTTCAAATAGCGTGTGAGAAAATTCAGCATGGATGAGCCGACATGGTTCCATCGTATAGGAATTTTCCACCCTTTAGAGCAACCTTTACAGTATTTTTGAAAAGGAAAAATTTCTACTCATGTAGGACTAAGCCAGTTTTAACCCAGGGCCTAAAGTTAGACTCCTTTGAGACTACCATCGAAGGCTCCCCTGCCATTCCTTGCATTTGCTTCTAAGAGTGGGTTGCGATCTCAAAATATTACAAGGGAAATTTAAGCTTCCATCATAACCACACCTTAACTAATCATTTTTTTAGGGTTGGAGAATTAAACAAGTCTCTTCCTTCTCTCCATGTTTTCTAATATTCCCCCTTTGTGCTGGTCAATTTTATTGTGACCTGCTCTGACCAAACCAGCACCAAGTTGCACATTCATTAACTCCAATGCTTGTATTCTAAAGGGAGTCTAACATTTAGACCTGGGTTGAAACCAGGTTTAGTCCTACATGATGGACCTTTTTTTCCTTTCACATACTCTGAAAGTTGAAATAACGGGTGAGACAATTCCTCATAGATGGGCCGGAACAGCTCATCCATTAGGAATTTTTCTCACCTGTTTTGCAAAAGCAAACCTCAGATTATGTTTGAAAGGAAAAAGGTCCCTTCATGATAGACTAACCCTGGTTTTAAACCCAGTTCTAAAGTTAGACTCCCTCCCCCCACATAATCCATCCCAAGGTTCTCCTGCTTATTGTTCCTGGAACGTGTTGATTTTTTTTAAGCCAATCAGCACATGGTAAGACTGAAAAGTTGGCTGAAAAGGGCTATTTGGAAGCTGCATTTCAACTGGTTATTGAAATCAATATATGATGCAATTGGCCAATCATAAATGCTGTTTGAAAAATGCTTGTAGAAAGGCAGGTATCACTATGAGTTACAATTATGCTCAGCCACCAAGGACCAGTTTAGTGGGTTGTACTTGTACATACATTTATCATTAACTGAGACCTTGTTTTATCTGGGTCTCATTATCATACCCAAAACCATAGGGTGTATTTTCTAATACACTGGCGAATGAAGGTACTGAACTGTGCCAAGTGAATTGAGATTTTACTAGCTCAAATAGTTTAGTGGCGCAGGATGTTTAAACATTCTAATTAAAGGTGCTTGTTTGGCTGGGTTTTAGTGTCGGTTGTGTTCTCTACTTAATATTAGAGCCCTGGCACTTGCACATACGCCCCATCAAGTAACCGTGGGAAACAAATTTTGCGGTTTTTATGGTAGAAGCAAGAATGCACATTGCAAAGCCCTCCCTATTCAATACTATACTGTGCTAATATTGGTGGTTTTACCACTAAAACGCGTTTTTTTTTTTTAATAAGCTTGGGAATGAAATGGAGTTGAGGGCTCAAAATTTCCAGGCCCCAATGAAGAAAACTACAGCCTTTCATCTGATACAAAATCGATACTACTTCCGGGTAATCAATGGGTCCCAAAGACATCGGAACACGTGCACGCTTTAAGCTTGAAATGACAACAAAAATCATCTCTATACTTTGTCTCGTCTGATGTATGAAGGGAACACGCGGCTCGTTACCTAGTGCGGCCTTCAGGGTTGCAGTGCGCTTGTGCTTTGGGCCTACGCTCGCGCTGAAAGTCGGTTCAATGTATTCGCCCGCATTGCTACTTCACATACGTCGAGTTGGACATAGTATAATAACACATAATAAGTTTAAAAGGATATGAATAAAATATGAGGTCTTGAATATGGTGTTATCACTCTTCTTAGAACTGACGCAAAGTTTTTTTTTTTTTTTCAAATGAATACATATGAAAAGGATGTTACCATAATTGGACAGCCAGTTTGCATTTGCACCTCTCCTTACGCACGCTTTGTTCAAATTCCAAAAATAGTGTCATTTTTCACAGCCATGCCACATTTACAGGCCTATAACTCAGCACTATTGTGTGTGACCTGTTAACCGTTGAACTGGGAGCATGGGGGTCACGTATTGAGGGGTCCGCTGACTGACACAAGACACTCAATTTTACCAATTTAAAATTTTCCCCAAATGTCTATGTATCCCTGAGCACTTGGGCTTAAAGGAGTTTAAAGGCAACTATCAGTGATTTGCCCAATCAGAAAATCAAAATCTAATTTGTTTGCTATCTTATCCTGCAAGTGATTATATTGAGCATCTTAATAAAGCAAAGTAGATATTTAGTCAATTACTCTCCGTACGGAAACTTACTAAAACACGTAATTAAATGAAGATTCATGTTTGAACACTACTGTTTCCTTCTGTTTTTGGTCATTTTTCAATCTGGAAAAAACAATAATTTATTTGATTGTACTGACTTATCCTCACATTTAGACTACTACTGCAAATTGTGAATATTTATGTTTTTTTTTGGGTGTAATCCACTGATATTGGCCTGTGAGGTCATTTTTCTCTAAGCATTGACTTGATGGAGTATAGTATGGAGTTAAATCTTTGTTTTTATTGAAGCACCTACAATTTTTTGTACCAAGACTTGCACTTTGTGCCAAATGGACTTAGTCCCTTTGTGCCACTTACCACTCACTATTAATTGGAAATTCCCTTTATATGCATCCCCTTATTTGCCTCATGTAAAATAAATTTTATACTTAAATGCCAAATATGTGACCGAGCGTGTACGGGGCTTTGAATATATTTGCGTTGAAAGCAAAGTTGTTTGTTAAGTTTGTAGAGCTATATTGTTATGAACGATGACTGGCTAATTCTTGTTCATTCACTTACTAAGTCATCTCGTCTTGCCTTTTTTTTCCTGCCAGGCAATTGACCTTTTTTAGGCTCACACATCTTGTTTAAAAATTCTTTTCAAGAAAATCCTAATCTCATGTGAGCATTCACAAACAAATTTTGTGAGTACAAAGTATTTATTATCAATCATAATTAATTCCTAATAGATTAGAAAAGATTCCTTACCTGCAAAATTGAGTGAGTGGGGGACCTGGAAAAAATTGCAGTTCTTTCTCTACATGAAGATAGGCTTTGCCAAAATGGCAGAATCAAACATTGTCTGCCTAGTTTTAATGATGAAAATGAAATAAAGTTAAATGGCATCATTCATTGCAGATTTCATTCCACCTCCAAAAGTATTAGTGCACCTGTAACCCTATAATGCCCCCTCGTGAAAATTAGATGAGTCCTTGTAACCAAAACTGGGATAACCACAAATGTTTTCAAGTATTAACTGGAAGTTAAATAGACAGATTTTATAAACACACACTATACATGTACAGGTGTCGGCTAACCAAAGATGGTATTAAGGCTATAAAGAAAAACTTCAATTTGACTCTCTCTGTGGATTTCTTATTCGTGTTTTTTAAGAACGTGTTTAAAATATAAATTTACATTTAATTGTTGAACCGTTGCATTTGCGTCTGATGGGGTAACATTTGGATTGTAACCGAGTTAATTCTAACCAAAATTCCTCAACTCTGCGATTAGGAAACAAGGGCATAACTTGGTCAATATTAATTGAGATGGTTTTTGTATTTTGTGTCCAAAAACAGACAGAAAAAAAATAATGAAATTATCAAAAATATATCTGCGTCAAATATCTACGCATTATCACATATAGCAAGCCGACCTGAACAATTTGCTTGCTTGAAGCTATCTGCTTTTTTCGATCTTAAGGAAATATACAGCCATATTATTTTGAGTGGAAAAAGATTTTTTGGGAAAAAGTTAATCGAGAGGCAGACTTTTTCCGGAAATTTGTAATAACTAAAAAAAAATCTGGAATATAAAAGGTTTTTTTTCAATTTCTGAGATCAAAGTGTTATGGATTTAAAGGTAACACCTGCTAAAAACAAGTTTTAAGGTGAGCTATTTATTTTAGAGAAAGGGGGCTTGTACCCTACATACGTTCCCTGGAACTTAACCTGTGCTACGCTAAGATTTGGCCTTGCCGTCAGTTCCAAATTTTGGATTTTCAGGGAATGGGACTATTCCTGTTACATCTCTGATTAATGTTTTGAGTTGAGGCAATTGGCTACACCCCATGTATCGCAGTGAGGTCCATATTTGCTTCAGGCTGGCTGGCTCATGTGCACACATTGGACATACGATCAAGCAACTGAGTTGTTTGTCGTGGGCAAAATGAGACCTTTACAGGCAAAATCAATATTCATTTTCAATTACACTTAATGTTTTTGCTGAAAACCCCCATCAGAATTGGACTTAAAGTTTCCCGATATATTGTCATTTTAGTGTGTCAGACTAATAAAATACAAAGGAAGTTGAACATTAAAATTGGCTATATCTCAAAACAATATAAGCAAACAAATGATTCATTGGATTGCAAGTTTTGGAGTATGGTCATTAAGTGTTGCTTTAGACCCAATTGTAAATACAAAGGAAGTTTGAATGGTTTGATTGATATATCTCAAATCAATATTAGCAACACGACTCATTTCGGCTTGATCGTACAGTGGTTTTGAATGCAAGGTCATAAGTACAATAGCTGCATTGGTCCAAGAACTATCAAAGATACTATTATGCAAAGTTTTGGTCAGTGGCTCTTTGAAATAGTTCTTCTGGCAATAACCGGTGCCTGATGAACCATTTTAAGAATCACTACTCAAGAAAGATAAATTGAAAGGTATCCTAAGACCAGGCCAGCACACAGATTTCACATGGCAGCTATTGTCACCTATGACCTTCTTGCACTCACATGACAAGATCTATGATAAACCATGTTTTGAGAACTAATGTACAATTTGGCACTGAACCTAAACCTGCCATATTTGGAGCCAACGTTTTACAATGTTTACACTTCAATATACACAGCAAGATTCCTACTCACTGGTGTTAATCCAGAGCTTACGAACTCCATGTGTACTCTTACTCTCCTCTAAGGGTACCTCCTTGATACAGTATCGATGCATACCTACAACACATAAGTCCTTTTTAAGTACACCCAGCAACTTCATGGATAGCAAGCTTATGTTTACTTAGCAGTACCCATCCGATAGTGTACTCTAGCGTTTGTCCTGCTAGGTGACTGAGAGGTACCCATGTAAGCCACCAGAAGGTGGAGTACCGTCTACATTACTCCACGTGAGTACCTTCACAGTGACTCCCCTACCGGCTGCCTAGTAGGCATGGCAGCACTTTGGACCATAAGGGCGCTAAACACCCAGTGTTGTTTACGACTTTTCTGATCATTTTCAAGCTTTCGTAACTCTATATTTGAGTTGAGGCATCAACCAAAACCCTATATATGACATTTTGTTTTGGGTGGGGGGTAAAAAAAACATCTACATATGTTAACCCCAAAATGTTCAATAAGGTAAATTACTAAAATAATCACACAGAGCTCAAAGCTCTTTTGCAGGGAGTACCCATGCAGGTACTCCCCGCTGGGGTGACTAGTGGTTTAGGCTACTGCTTGTGCACCTAAGTGGATGATTACCCCCCCTTTTGTGGCCGGCGATGTGGTACCCATTCGGGTGGGTACTCCGTTGCTACTTAACAAGTACTTCACCGGTACCCATGAAGACTTTGGTTGTGTAGGTATGTAAATTGGGAGCCATTATCGGTTAAAAACCAGAAGGAATATGAGAATTGAATTTGACTTTATCCATATACAATTAAATTTACAGTGTGAGGTAAGTGAATCAAAATCATACAAAGCTCCACCAAATGATATATACTCCTCAGAAGTTACCTGGAAAATCATTAGCCTCTATTTTAGGCTAAATATGAAGTGGCAGAAAAACAAAATATCACCACTTGGGGAATGTATCCTAACACTTGGTGTTGATGAAGTGTTCCCACAAAAAGTTATTTGCAATCATCCAAAACCTAGGCCCAGTTTGTACTGCTTCACCTAAAACTATTTTGTATTGGGAGTTTCTGTAACCTGACACTTTTTTCTGACTCTACTTATGAATTCGGAAACGCTCAAGAAATAAAGCCCATGTTGATTTGTTATGGTTTACGAATTCATAAGCATGTCAGAAAAAAGGTGTGATGAATCAGATTACAGAAACTCTGTATTTGTCAAGAACTACTGCTTGAACGAGGTACAATTTACATACTGACAATGGTTATGTGCCTTGTAGTAGATCAGCTATTTCAAACCTTAGTCATCTTGATAATTAATACCCATTTTAATATCTTTACACTACAATGACGCTGGCTTTCTTTTGCCTCACACATCTCTGGAAAAGTTCATCAAATGCCATACAAAAATGTTGCATAATCACTTGTATAAATTTCAATTTCATTCTTTTTGGTTTATAAATTTCTATCAACTGTTGATGTTCCTCTAAAAATAAGTCGCTTTACTGAAATGGTAAATCTAGGTGGTAATTCAAGCTACACATTTCCTTTCATTATTCCTGTCTTGGAGATTATGTAAGGTTTGCGGAGCTTTTGTAAGTCTTCAGATGAATTATTCAACTCTGCTGTCCCTGATACATTTGTGAAATGAGTATGATTTAGAAGTCAATATCTAATTAACAATACTACATGTTTTAGAGGGGAAATAGTGCACACTATTCTCTCGAGTACTGGCTACGGTGCCATCCCCCCAACCCGAAGAGTGAGGGGGGGATAGGTCCCCCTCCCAGTTACCCAAGGGAAAATAGTGTGCCCTAGTAGTCCCGATATAAACCATGTAGTAATTTGGTTTATTACCTCACTGTTACTCTGAGACATGTTGTAGGGAAACAGTTCATACTATTTCCCAGGGAAATAGCCGCGTAATAGGAATCAGCCCAATGAAATACCAGATTAGGTTCATGAAATATTCCAGGAGGTGTAATAAAAATGTTTTTTTCAGATATTCTTCGGATGTTTCCTACAAACTACCAAAATTTCACGAGATCCTGCTCTACAAGTGCATAGCAATATGCAAGTTTAACGCTATGTCTTGATCAATTATTTCCTAAATTGGCTCCTGCTGTCCTCCTATCACAATGACCAAGGACGTCAAAGTGGGGGGTTCCAAGAGTTTAAAAACTTTTTGTATCGGCAAGCAGAGTTCTTCAGTCTTGGACTTTTTACTCAAGTAAATACTTTTTTGGATTGTTTATTATTATGAATTCCGAACTACTCTGCATGTAAACCAGTTATAACGTGTTGTCATGATACCACAGTTTTTAACTCTTTTTTAGACCCCCCCCCGGTCAAAATTTGTATCCAAAGCATGTGATCAAAATCAGAATCCCTTTGGAAAATGCCGCAGTCTTCATGGCAACCCCTGATTTTCCAACATAATTATGAATGTGTCCTTGGGTTTTCTTAGAACTTTTCGAAGGTTTATTGGAAAAAAGACACCACAATCTGTTTTGAACTTGGCCTGCTGTCGTAATCGTCTCCACAGAAAAGCATGCTTTGATTTTTCAATAAATCTTCATAATTTGGTGATCTATTACATGAAAAGGCACTTTCAGGCTTGTCACTTAAGGCGTGGTCTAGATACACTGGTAAGTCATCAAAACGTGGACTTTCAAAATAAAAATAGGGGTGCTTGTCTTTCTGGCAATGCCTTGTCTCTTTTCATGTCCCTAGAGGAGGATAGGCCTTATCTCCTCGCACTATTTAAGGAAAGCATATCAAGTAATTAATCTTTGCTTGTCATTCAAAGTTTCCAATGATCATTGTAACCCAAGTGGGCTATTCTTCTGGAAGTCACACGCATGACAAAACTTGACTGCCCCTCAATGACAAAACAATTATATAGCGAAAGTGAAAACATTATTTTTGGTTAGGTTTTAGACTCCCTGACCAAAACAATAAATGTTTTCACTTGCCTCAGCTTGGTTGTTTGTCATGGTGGGGGGGTATAAAGTTTGATTGATGTTGTGGGACTTACCAAAGAATGCCCAAATGGGAAATAATCACTTGCCTACAACTTTTTGCCCCTGTACATGTGACATTCTCTGGGCTAAAAGAGCCATATTAAATCCATATAACCAAACGTATTCGCACCTCTAGATTCAGGTTTTAATGTGGGTGTCAAATGCATAAGAGCCAATGCCTAACTTTCCCACAAGTACCCAGCCCATACCTTTTGAAGATTTAAAGTTTAGGTATTACGTGTCTTGAAATTCATCTGCACCGCATAAAGTCTTTATAACAGTGTTAGTCTGAGAGTAATCTTTTTGTTTCCTTTGGCAAATTGCAATTATAGCTCCCATGCTTTGACCGCGAATGCTTGGGTTTTTTGCCAGCTTAAGGTCCCCTTCATCACTGTACCGCATCTGTGTTGTGTTGCGATTATTGATCCACTCTAATGCCGTAATCGCCAGAACCCCCCCAATCTTCATTGCGGGTACCGCAATGCATATATTTATGAGGTCAATTATGAACAGACATTTAGTTTTGTTAGCTCATGGTGTGGGGCTGGTTGTCCAAACCTAAGCGCATTTTCCTGAGCAATTTTTTTTTTTGCTGAATTCAGCAACTTAGTGATACTGGTTTATTATATACTGTTGTCATATTCAGAAAAGGGAAAAAAGCCTGGTCAAGAAACCCTGGGTCACATGACGAAAACATCCCTAATAGGAAAAGAGTTTAATAAGAATTTTGTTTCATTAATTCTTTCTTTGAAAGCTTTTTTTCTTGCTTTAGCAATCTGGTATGATCACATCTAAGAAAGAATGTACTACTACACGTGTAAAACATGTTCTCAATAGCGGCCTCGGCCCAAATCCGGCCCTCGGCTTGCTTCTTACAATATAAGGGAAACAAAGAATTTTAGTGTTTATTTGGCCCTCAAGTAGGGCACTTCAACTAGAATCATGTCATGCATGTTCCCTGGTTTGCTGCAGGCAGTGAAAATGCAGTAAAACCAAAACCTGTTGAGTGTGCTACACTAAAACAACCAAAGGGTACACCGGCTCCTTTTGGAACAAAATGGGCAGTTTACCTTTGAACATTTCCCTTTCATTGTCATAGATCTGTCCCAGGGGAGGGCACTTGTATTCAAAGGTGGATATGATGCCGTGAACATGGACCTTTCAAAATGCCCCCTAAACAGGCGTATTTTCACCGATATAAAAACAAGCTAAAAAACATACCCTAAACAAGTATTTTTATCTGTTTTATGATACCCTCAACAAGATGCAGTGCATTGAATCGTACAATATAACCCTTTATTATCCTTGCTTTGCTTACTTCCCAAGTTCCCCAATTTACAATTTTTTTGGATGGATTTTTGATCCCTTGCTTAGGAGATATAACATGATAATTTCAGGGTACTGAAAACAATTACCCGTTTTTGCCATAGTTCTGTTTTGACACCCTAAACGATGTACGCCGCGTACATCGCTGTTGGAAAAAATACACCCTTTTTACTCGTTTTTCTTGTTCACAGGGCATCATATCCACCTTTGAATACAAGTGGCCCCCCTGGAGATCTGTAAGTTGCCCAAGATCTTGGTGAATTTGTACGTGGGCTCTTTGTTCGCCACACAGAAAAAAATTCTTGATACAATGCATTATGGATGTTTGTTGCTCTAATATTACAAGGGGATTTGGTTGTGGTTTTTGAATAATGCACAAAGAGAGCAAGTCTACTTTAACCGACTCCAACATGATGCCTTTAAATTGAAATGTGAAAAATAAAATATGCCTTCAGCTTGATGTTTAATTCATATATATAATTTTTACCCTAAATGCCTGGGGATCTAATTAAAAAAATCTTATTGGATTAGAAAAGGGTTGCTTTTACTTGTTAAAATAACAAAATAATACCAAAAGGTATTTGGGGGGGGGGGAATCTTTGCTCTAAACAAAGCTAAAATCTGAAGTGAAGGATGCTACTCCCAATAAAGCATGCCATGTTTGCCATGTTCAACCATCCCAACTTTTTTAATTTAAGAGTTTGGCTTGTCCAGTTCAATTGCTGAGGAAAAGAGCGTTTTTTTTGGTCGTTGGCAATCTTCAAATAGCATGCTGTAGTATTTGTTTTCCAAGAAATGGCCATTTTATATTACTATTATCTGAGAGGAGTATACCTAACAGGAGATTTCGAAAGCAAGTAGTCAATGAGATTGTTTGCAGCGTGCAGTGGTCTGGTACGGTATTGTTATTTTAATTTAACATTCCCTCCTTATCGGGAAGCAGTGATCGTTATTCAAATCAATTCAATGTATACCTCAAATTTAGTTTGGCTGGCTATTTTTGAAATAAATTATGCTACACCATGGTTGTTTATTTCTCTTAAAGTTCTTGACCAGTTTAGAACTCAGTATTTTACACCTCATGAATATTCATGACATAATCATGCTATTTCAATGGCTGATTCCTATTACGTGGCTATTTCCCTAGGAATAGATTGAACGTTTCCCTACAACCTCGTCCCCAGAGTCACAGTTTAGGTGTAAAAAACAATACTGACCTGTTTTTATATCGGGAAATATAGTGCACTATTTTCCCCTTGAGTAACGGGCTACAGGCCTATCACCCCCTCACCCTTCGGGTGCCCCCGGGGTGATAGTGCGCCGTAGCCAGTACCAAGGTTCGGGAGTGATACGCCCTTAGCCAGTACCCCGGGAAACATAGTGTGCCCTATTTCCCCTCTAACCAGTAGTAGTATTGTATTATGTTGCAGATAGCCTGAAATGGCCCCAATTGGTACACGCAATTGTCGATATTTGCTCAAATTCGCTAGCGACGTTTATCTGTAATCCAGGTAGTTTACGCTGTCAGATGGATTACGCTTTTAGGTCCTGCACCACGAGCAAAATGATCACTTACACAAAGTATACGGCCTGCAAAACATTTTTTAAAAGGTGGTGATCCAGGAATCAAGGGAGGTACTGGTAACCACTTCGATGGCGACTTTGATGTATTGATGACATTCTTGGATATCTTTCAAAATATACTGAGATAATTAAAATGTGACTTCTATCTTCAGATCATGAGAATTGAACAAATTGGGCAGTCACTTCAGGAACTCAGATTTGTGAACAGAATCTAATTCGGGGCCCGGGGGCCACTTGTATTCAAAGGGGGATATGATGTTTGGCGTTGAACAAGAAAACGCGTAAAAAAGGGGTGGTCTTTTTTAAACGCGATTTTCGATACGCTGCCGTTAATCGTGTCAAAAAACAGCAAAATATGGAAAAAAAGGGTATGTTTTACTTAACCCTGACAATTGTCCATTGTTATATCTCATTAAGCGTGATTCAAAATCATCCAAATATTTGCTAATAGGAACTTGGGAAGTAAAGCAAAGCAAATAATAAAGGGTATATTTTACGATTCAATGCACTGCGTACTTGTGAGCGGTATCATAAACAGATAAAAAATTACTTGTTTAGGGTAGTTTTAGCTTGTTTTTTAGTCGGTGAAATAAAATACGTGTTTAGGGTGCATTTTGAAAGTCCTTGTTAACGCCATCATATCCACTTTGATACATGTGGCCCCGGGATTCGGGGAGGGACTTTTAATATTTTGCTTGTCTTATAAAAGGAAGCTATTGGTGAACAATACAAACAATAAAGTGTTCATGTGAATGGTCTTAAGACTGAGTTAATTTTTTTATGAAGCATAAAATTTGGTAAAATGGCCCCCAATTTACAGGATACCTAGCTCATAGAAAACTTAAGGCGCTCACAGCGCCGACGTGCGGCCAAGTCATTGCAAGCCGAAACCGACCTGGTTCTATACACTCGAGCTGTTAACAAGGGATCCAGCTTCGTCTTGATCTCTCGCTTAGGCCCCTATAACAGTCTAGATATTATTGCACTTACGTGTACAGTCTTAACAAGAATTAAACGTGTGGGTCAACACAGCAATGAAAATTCAGCATAAATTCAAAGCCCGAAACGAGGGTGTTTGGGCATACATGAAAATTATTCGTGTTTACAACAAATTGGAAGTATAGATGTGTACAGAGTTATCTATACTTGTCTATTAAAAAAGCTGTGAATATAAAATGAGAGAATAAAGTACTATGTAACGTGCAATTCGCATAAGGTTCCTTGTGGTTTAATTATAAGCAAAAAGAATTGAAATCGCTTCAAATGCTATCAGCTTGAGTTGATGATAGTGTTAAGGAAGTAGTAGTGCCAAGAAGGAAAATGACCTCTACCCCCAGGAAACGTCAAATCTGCAATGTTTCCTATCAGAAAAGGAAGGGCAAACATGTAAATCATAATAATTATTTAAATACGTCTGTTATTGTTGTAAAAAACTTGCCATATTCTTTTCCCAATCAGTGATCAAGGGATACACACATAGACTTCAGCAACCAATTGAGCTAAAGATTTTCAACAAATGGCCCAGCGATGAGGAGAAGAAAAACATTTCAGATTTTTTTTTGTGGGAGTGTATAGACGTTGTAAATGCGGTGCAGTTGAGTTTTCGCATTAGCACCCCCCCCCCCCCCCGACTCATTGAGTAAGGTGTTTAATGACGTAAAGCAAAAAATGATTGAGCTTCTAAGTTGTGTGTTTAAATTAAAGGGGGAATTTTTTGATTCACAGTTCTAATTCCCCCAACTTGACTAAAAAGAATTGGGATTTCTTATTATATGAACCTGTTGGCCCAAGTAGTATTTGATTTTGCATTTTAAATCACCTGAAAGTCAATCTGGAGTAGTCAAATTTCCTTTAAAAAATACATGATATTTCAAACAGAATGGTAATTTTTCATTGAAAATATGATCTGTTGACAATTCATGTTCACTTTCAAATCGAATGTCATGATAATAGAGTCAAGACTGATCAACAGGCATACATGATGGGTCTGACTTACAAGTTACATGCCTACCTAGCCTTGACAGCTGATATGTTCTGTTAAGTCCTCACAACAGCAGCCCATGAAAAACAGCTGGTAACTCTTTCAATGCCCTCCCTGGTTTCTTTTATTACATCCTTTATTTGCATGACCATTTGATCGCTTTCTTCCCCGACATCCATAATTCGCCGTTTTCTACACACCATGATCGGTGATCATGGTGACGGTCCATCCATGTCTGCATGTGCACCAGTCCAGCTTGGTTCAGTTTCCTCATGTACTCGATAAAAAAGCGTCGTTGTCATCTGTCTCTTCCAACCATGACCAGTTCCCTTTATTCTTTATCTTTCATTCTATCGCTTGTAAATCTCATCCGTTCAACAAATTTAAAATATTGCCATGTTTCCTACCGAAAGTAGACGGCAAAACCATGCATAACACCATCGCGCGCTCGCTGATCAGCTCCTTACACGGAGCCTGTAGGATAATCGCTTACGGTACCCGTCGTAAGATTTTCTTGTAGAATTGTATGTTGTGTCGATCGAGTCGGAAACCCACGACACGTGTAAATTTTCCGAGTTGGCCGGAGGGGAGCGTTATATACACTAAAGGCTCGTCGCTAAATCACACTCAATTTATTTATTTGTGGCGTACCAGACGACCGTAAACCGGTTTTTTTGGAATGGGCTACCAAACACAAAAAAAAACGGACATTTTTTTGGGGTTGGTTAAAAAACCCGATTTCCGGGAAAACCGGAAACCTGGGCATCTCTGAACATAAGAAATAATAGGAATAAATTATTACCAGCAAAGTGATTTTTATAATCTGAACTTTTCGCTGTTCCAAAAAAAAAAAAGAAGAAATAATGTGTGACATAGTGGTCAAATAACTTGTCTAAGTCAATTAATAGTTTTGGCCACTCAACTAGCTACAATATTTACGTGGCCTAATCCCCCCTCACCTGGAAGAGGTTCACCCGTCCTTATATATTCACGAAACTTTTATCCGTTCTTTGGTTGACTCCAAACAAAGGAATCGAAGCGTGTCTCACACTGTAATACATCTAAATTCAATTGATTCTGGTATGAAGCTTTAACATCTTTGAATCACAAGTAAGGGTTCCTGTAAAAGGGGTTACATTGCATCAATCATTAACAAAGTTGAGCGATTACGGCTTTTTAGTTAGTCTCAACACATCCCCCTCCAAATGAATTCTTATCATCGGCAATATCGGTTTACTGAAGGGAAGGGGGAATAAAACATACTATAGTTGTTCACACTTCAATCACAGCCAGATGATTGGACATCTGTTACTAGCCGATTCAGGTCTCTTCGCGTTGGCCTTGAAGATAACTGCACATACTCATATTTCCTCTTTTGGTGTAGTTTGAAAACCCCAGGCTCTAAATTCTGATTGCCATTCTATTATTGTCTTGCCAAAATGGCACGATATCACACGGTTTCAAGGGATTTTACTATTTTGTCAAAGTTAAACAACCTACATTGACAAAAGTTTAGTTCAACTATAGGATCCCTCGTTCAAAGACTTTTGCAGAGTTGAAAGTTACAAGTCATGGTGACTAACCAGTTTCTGTAAATATAATAGCTTTCAAAAGCCTGTGGCCTATTTATGAGCACACCCGAACTTTAGTCACCATTATTGTAAATGTCAATATGGTAAGTCAGTAGGCACCTTTTGGTACCTGTTTATTCAATTGACGGAGGAGATTTTTTTATGATACCAATTTCTCTCAAATTGCACAGGATTGATTGTACACCACCTCCAAAACGTTTCGAAGGTTATTGGACAACAAGTACAAAGGAAAACAGCAAACCTTGTTGACTTGCTGCTATCGAAATAATTGTCCCCATAGAATTAACACCGTGCTTTGACTTTTCTGTCGTACACGAAGAAAGATAACTAAATCATCATAATTATTACTAAAGACGCGTATTCGGCTTATTCACTTCAGGTGTGATCTAATACATTGGGAAAGCATTCCAAAAATTGGGGTCGGCTTCTTTCTGGAAATTCCTCTGTACGTCTTTAAGGGATTAGCAGCGATATTCGAGAGAATCGAAAAAATGTGGAAATGCATTTTTTAAACTTATAATCACGTAAAGTGTTTACTTCATATAACTGCTTTACTTTTTGAACAAACCACAATAGTGAAAAAAATGACGTATTTGAGGAATTTGTTGTACCATCTCCCGCAAATTAACATCCAGAGCCTCCCTCTCAAATCTGCACTAAACAGCTTATGTGATGTTACACCAGTACAAAATAAACATAGATCAATAATTTTTGTGCTTGAGGTGTAACTGCACTGATCAGGTGCACAATATCACTCTGAACCTCTGTGATATTCACCAGAAAGGCTTTTTTGATCTCAAGTCGGAATTTTGATACGCACTATCGAAGTTACAGAATCGATAAAACAGTACTTGCCTTTTCTTTGATACACGGGATTCAAGCCAACAACTTGCTGTTTTTCGCATATCCATGCCATAACAAAAATATACAAATAGAATTTTTGAGATTTTTTTTTCGATGTTTCGGATTAGTAAATCTCTGCTAATCCTTTAAGTCAAAGCTCAATATAAGCTAACTCTAATCAATATTACACGTACATCCCTCATAACATCAAGTTGAATAAAATAGGTTTAACAACTATTAGTATTATACATGTCAATAAGAACTTGTCTAAATGATGCAAATGAGCTGCGGCCATTCTTCCCTAGTTTCAACAGCTCGTTCCCAATCCTTGCACCTGACAGAAAATGCTCCTGCAAACACAACCTTGATGATGCATAAGGGAAATACACGAGGCCGCAGCATGTTGTACACAATCATTGTCCTATCGCTTTCCTCTTATTCTATCTATCCTGTTTTTTTTTGGGTTTGTGTTTTTTTTTGTTTTCGTTTTTGACATGAAATGAATCCAAGGGATTATGAATGCAATTATAGGTCCCTATGTTGATCAGACTGTTCCAAGGAGGATAGTATTAAGCCCAGCAAAAATTGTAAATGGTTAGGTATTTGTGGCAAGTAGTAAGCAACCCTCCAAAGTGTGGTTATGATCTAAGCCTTGGTATGCTGAGCTGGTGATGTCAACACTATTGAATGGCATCACTGATTCAACTTGTTTATGCTTGAAGATATTTAGGGTTGGTTACATGTTAGAGAGAGCGAATTATTCGTTATCGGTGACGCAGGAGCTATGCTACAGGGAATTACCATGTGGCGAAAGCCCCATGCCGGGTGAAGCCAAAGGCTGAAAACCCGGTATGGGGCTAAAAGCGCTGGTAATCTCCTGTATCAGAGACGACCACTGAACCCGGA
The DNA here is from genome assembly GCA_023653785.1 of Ophioderma brevispina. Taxonomy (NCBI): domain Eukaryota; kingdom Metazoa; phylum Echinodermata; class Ophiuroidea; order Amphilepidida; family Ophiodermatidae; genus Ophioderma; species Ophioderma brevispina. The sequence continues at coordinate 17,810 of JAMKCH010014616.1, forward strand.
CGATAACGAATTTATCATACAACTAAGTCATTCAAAATATATGATAATAACAGAAACGCGTCCGTTCTTAATAAAAACATTTTTCATAAATAAGTTAATTAATAACCCAATTTTATGCCCAACGCGTGAGCAAAGAATCACACCGCTCTGTAAATGGTTCAGGCGAGTACGCGGACACCGACCGGATATAATGCTAGTACGCGCTCATATGCGGTTTCACTGACCCTGATACGAAAAATACCCGGTAGGCGGTATCTTTGATCCTCTCCTTAAGTGGTATGATAAGACAGGTTACCTGCATTAAGGTTGATGCAAGCAACTCTACTAATTATGAATCGGGTGAGAAAGGTGCAGCTTTGACTGTGGTAGCACCATAATGAACCATCAGTTTGACCAGTTCAGGTAACATTGCGTGTGGCTAAAGAGTATGGAGGCACTAGAAGAAGAAAGTGAGGGTCACGGAGCGCCTAAAGTAAGAACAAATCATACATAGAATGTGGGGGAAAAAGCTAGATGGTAAGAAGAGCAATCAGCCATGCTATTGCTCATGATATAGTGTCCCATCTTGACAGCAAGGATGTGAAGACCCAGAGGATGGTGGAATGCGAGTTCAAGAAGCTGTTGAAGATCTGTATGATCCATTTGCATCACAGATGACAAGTCAAGTGACACAACAGCAACTGACACTAAGACAAACAGACATAACAACCACAGTACAAACACCGCCAGGAGATTAAAAACAAAAAGACTAACAAAGAGCCGCTGTATCCTTCAACTAGGAAGTTGGATCTCGAAGAAGAAAGTAGCCAATCATTGCCTCATTCCAAACTACAAATGCTGCAAGTTCTAAGTCTGCAGTTGGCACCAGTCCATTGTCAACAGTCTCTTCAAATATGAGTTCAAAATCAGTGGCTAGCCTTGCCCATAATCAAGAGTGAAATAAGATGTGTTATTGTGAGGGCCAAATAATGGAAGTGGTAATAAAAGACCATTGCTCAGGATTATGCCTTTCTAGCTACATGGCGGGTTGTGGTAGGTAGTACTTGAGGAAGACTCCTTCGCAGGACTCTACAGTCATGTATAGGTCTGCTGTATCTGAATTACATATGTAAACTGCAGCCAGCACAGAAGGAAAGGGGAGGACTACTCCAGATTTGCGATGCACGTGCTGATCTCCGACAGGAAGAGAATCGGTTGATACATGACATTTATTTTTATTACGGGTCCTTGCAGCTGTCAGTCAATGTCCTTTAAGTGCACCTCAAAAATAATTTGAATATGCTGTCATTGGGAACATATCAAATAGACAACAATCAACTTGAACATCTTCGACTCGAATCAGAAAAATACCACTACACAGCTTCTGGACATCATCACACGGTCAACAGTCAAAGACCCATGATTAAGCGCAATGTACCGTTAAGGCCTCAACCCGGGTGGAACAGTCAAAGACCCATGATGGATTCATGCACCGTTACGGCCTCAACACAGGTGAACAGTCAAAGACCCATGATTGAGATGCATGCCCCGTTAGAGCCTCAACACATGGAGAACAGTCAAAGACCCATGATTGAGATGCATGCCCCGTTAGAGCCCCACGCATGGTGAACAGTCAAAGACCCACAATTGAGATGCATGCCCTGTTTATAGAGCCTCCACACATGTTAACATTCAAAGACCCATTATTGAGAGCATGCCCTGTGTTTGAGTGCCTCAACACATGGTGAACAGTCAAAGACCATGATTGAGAATGGCAGGCCCTGTTAGAGCCTCACACACATGTGAACCGTCAAAGACCCATGATTGGGAGTTCATTGCCCCTTAGAGCCTCAACACATGGTGACCAGTCAAAGCCCCATGATTGGAGATGCATGCCCCATTAGAGCCTCAACACCTGGTGACAGTCAAAGACCCATGATGAGTGATGCATGCCCCATTAGAGCATCAACACATGGGAACAGTCAAAGAAACCCATGACTGAGATGCACCATTAGAGCCTCAATATATGGTGAACAGTCAAAGACCATGATTGAGATGCATCCCTTTTTAGAGCTCAACACATGTCAACAGTCAAAGACCCATTGTTGAGAATTTAATGCACCGTTAAGAGCCTCAACACATGTGAACAGTCAAAGACCTCCATGATTGAGATGTTGCATCCATTAGATCCTCAACACATGTGACCATCCAAATATCATGATTGGGAGATGCATGCCCGTAGAGCCTCAACACATGTGAACAGTCAAGATCCATCGATTGAGATTCATGCCCGTTAGAGCCTCAACACATGTTTAACAGTCAAAGACCCCGATTGAAGATGCATGCCCGTTATAGCCAAACCCCTGGTGAACAGTCAAAGACCCATGATTGAGATCATGCCCGTAGGAAGCCTCAACACATGGTGAACAGTCAAAGACCCACGATTGAGATGAATGCCCGTTAAGCCTCAACACATGTGAACAGTCAAAGACCCATTATTGAGATGCATGCCCCGTTAGAGCCTCAACACATGTAGAACTGGTAAAGACTCCATGATTGATTGCGTGCCCCGGTTAAGTGCCTCAACACATGGTGAACTGTGGTTTTTTGGAGCAGGTGTTTTGCAACCAAGAATTAACACCAGTTGCATGTTCAGAACCAGCAGTACAAAATTGCATTGAAAACTTTGAATAGGAGAGCTACTAGAAACCCAGTCCTCCAGAACATTACGATTGGAAGCATGGATTGTAAGGCATTCATCGATTTGCCATCAGTGTACCACCAGCAATAATACAAACAACTCAGATTAATTTAGGCATTAGAGTAAATTATAGCCACTTTAAGGACGCCATGCAACATTACTGGCTATTTTAACTAATTTAGACTAAATTCACACAATTTTGGCCCCAAATGTCTATGCGGGCACCCTTGTTGTATAGTTTAATTATGCCAAATAGGGTAAAGATACAGGTAATAAAACTGGCTTTTCCTAATTAGAAACACAAAATATTTCAGTACTGTAAAATGGAATTTTTGCGCTACATTTATTTTCGCGCTTTTCGCGCCCTTCTGAGCTAGCGCGAAATTAAAAACCCGCAAAAATGTTTATTTTGTGTGTAGGTCTATGTAGGATAGCTGAAAAGAGCGAATTTAAAAACAAGCAAAAATGTTAAAAATTGCTAAAACGCGAAAAATTACACGCGCGAAAATTATCACTTTTACAGTATTCACCACATATATAGAAATATCGCTAAAGCGGTTCACTCGAACTATCGGCGTATCCCTATAATTTACTACTGTAAATGCACAAACAGTTTTCCATGCACTCAGAATCCAACTGGAAAAGGATGGAATCCATTTAACAAACATTCCTCAAGCCTTATCGTTTTGTGGCTACATGGCGTGGAAAGACTGGATTTTTATTGGGGGGGGGGGGAGACTCAATTTTTGAGGGAGATTTGCCCTCATCTTTTAGACATTGATGGAGACAGGCCACTCCATTCACCACACTGAAAACAAATTTGCAAACCATTTGAGAAAGATGTTGAGCATCTTGATGATGACCTATTCAATGATATGAAATGGAGTTCTGATTTGCGTGAAATTATATCAGACATTTACTATTTTGGGGTCTGATGTGGAATGCAAAATTCCAACAGAAAGAGGTGGTTTCTTCATACTTTGTCACTTTGTGCAACAAGGAAATGCTTGATGATCCCATGACACTGTAATATTATGCCTGGGTTGAACTTAAAGCGGCATTGGCACATTTCACAAAATATGAAATTTCTTCAATTTGCTCTCAAATGATAGTCTAGGCCATTGGGCTAACAGAGATATATTTTACACATAAAATTAACATACCCCAAAACAGATAGGGACATTGATATGAGGATAAAGACATCCAGGTAATTTGTAGGCCAACTTTTAAGTTTTCCATAACTTTAATCAACAAATGTGTATATTACATGAATATTTTTGACTCGTACTCACCGATATTAAAACCACAAAGGTTATAGACTGTTCAAACGTGGTTCATAGCGTGAGAAACATCATACGAAATGTTGTGTTCTTTGGTTCAAAGCCATTTTGTCGTCTCTGAATGTAACGTCTCCGGCGCCACAAACTTATTAAATCGTTCTCTTTACCCATAAGGAAACTGATTGGTCTAAGCTTTCGGGTGAGGGGCCTTTGGTAATATAAAAGCTTTACAACCATGGCAAAAATATCGATTTTGAAATCTTGAGGGCGCACTATTTTTCAAATGTGCCAGTGTCTCTTTAAGTGCCTATAAGCCAATCATAGATGATTTGCCAGGTATAAAACCACATCAGCATAAAAGGCGGCTTTAAAGTCTATTTGGCTCTATTTAAGGAAAAGAATCCGACCGATTTAGCTTTGAAAAAGAAGCGGATAGTTTATGAGCTCTTCTACCATCGAGACATACAATATTTTGGCGACCATGGAATATAATTGTACTGTGCTACCAATGTCCCAGTCATTTGTTTTGATATTTGAAAGGAAAGACCCAATGGTCCATGTACTGTATGATGAGATGACAGAACTTGCTAAACATTTCCTTGTTTGTTTCATTGGCCATGAGAAGTTACTAATTTGTCTGCCAGTCTAAAGATTGAGAAATCAGTCAGACGTGTTGAAACCATCTCAAATGTTCATAGAAACAGCATGTGGGACAATATCTCCTTGAAATGAAACCAGAAGATGTTGCACAATTCTATGAGAAGGTAAAAATAGCTTACTTAGAATCGGCAAAATACCTACAGAGGAAATTGCCATTTACAGGTTAATAACTGCACATTTACTTCTTGTGAGAAAAATGGGACATATCAATGCACGCGCGCTGATGTTTTGATGCGTTGGACAAGCATCAAAATTCAAGATAAGATAATCCTCTTGTCGTAGTAATACTCTTCTGTATCAAGTGGTTCATATTGGTACCAGAGGAGAGTTTGAATGTTGTACTAACAAGACCAAACTAAAATAAAGCAAGATCAATGCAGTGAGGTAGCTTTAGGAAGTGTTAAAATTTTGCTTTGGTAATTAAGCCCTTTTTCTTAGGGGTAGGGCTTGTGGTTGTACTGATATCGAAACTATAGAATTAAAAAGAAACCACTTTTATGGTTTTATATAGTAGGCAAGGCTTCACCTGTGTGAAAAACATTTCATTTTGGATCCTTGCAATGACCAAATGTATTCAAATGTTGATTCTATGACAAATTCCAGTGAAAATCGCCTAAATTTTAAGCCTTTAAAATATATACTTCTCATCCTATATAGTAAAAAATATGAGAAATAAAGCCAATTCTGGATGCTTGTCAGTTCCAATCTTTGCATATCTTTCCTTATGCATTGAATAAAGTTTTCGAAAATCATCGAAAGCAAGTTTATACCAAGAAAATAATGTTTCTTACCAGAAAGCTATTTTAAGGGGTAGAGGTACAACAATCACCATTCTCTATATGCTAGTGGATCAAATTGAGTCTTTTTGCAATTAATTTGTTTCTCATAGTGATCTTACACCATGTTAAGGACTATGAAGGGTAACATTCATTTTTAAGGCAAGGTAAATTCAATAATATTACAAAATGTGAGCAAAATATGCAAAAAATTGTTTTGTACAGGAGGTATAGGGATACAAGTAGTTATTTACTGCCTGGGCGAAACATGCTTTGATCTTACTGATACTTCAGGTTTATAATAGCATATACCCAAGGAAAATTCTCCAGGAGTTCCAAGTGGATCAGAGAAAAAAAACATTTTTCGTCCCACCCTACGTATACTAATCACCCAGAAGACTTTTGTGAGGTAAAGTGAGAAAGGGGACATAGTAAACCCAAGAACTAGCAGGTTTTGGTTTCCTTTGACATCCATGCTGGTCCATGACAAATGAGCTGGTCAGTCTATCCCAGATGAAGCTTTGACTTGGGTTACAAGAGATGGAGATGGTTATTAATTTACCTAAAGCCCATTATACACGGTCAAACTTTCATTCGATTCTTGCATTTGGCTCTTTCAAATTTATGGCCCATTCGACTTTTTGACCGTGTATATTGACTGTCGAACAGGTAATTATGGACCCAAGAGACTTTGAGTGGAGTCGAAAGGAAATAGGACTTGTTCTATTTTTCGTTCGACTTCGAGGGTTAATTGCTTTCCCAGGTACACACGTGGCCATATTCACAATTTCGCATACCAAAGGGACAGTCTCTTTTTTTTTTAAAACCATCTACATGTGCACGTGCATGCTTTGCTCACTGTGAATCTTGGCTAATATGGCTGTTCTCAAAAACCAAATCAGCCAAAAATTGGCTGACCTCTACGAAGCTTATGAAATGCTTTGGGATGTATCCCACCCAGACTAAAGTTTCTCTCCTTGTAATCCATTTTTGTACCCAGCAAGACCTCCTTTATTTTCTTTGTCTTCTACGTTTTATGGCAGTAACTACAGCAAATGCAAGAGAACCGTTGTCTTGACACACAAGCCATTGTAATGGACTGATATTTCCTTTTATACAATGTATAATCATCATTTCTTTGCTCAATCACTGACCTGAGACCTAAATTCCAAGTAGTGAAATTGTTCACATATCAAGATCTACATTGTGATATTTTTGGCATATCCCTAGCTCTCTGTGGTATACCTCGAGTTAACCCCCAACATCACTGGGCATTTTGGAAATGGAATCGAACAAAAAGATGAACCGTGTATATTGCAAAATATTGCATTTGATTAATCACCAGAACCAGCTGGAAAAGTTTGACAACTGAGTTGAATCCAAAAAGTTTGACCGTGTATAATGGGCTTAAGGGATCTCCATGTAAAATACAGATACCCATACTCAATTCCACAAACCACAAGATTGGTCTCAAAAAGACATAATGGAAGATTGGAAATACTGGAGACTGCTTTCCATTAA
>JAMKCH010014617.1:0-24450 GCA_023653785.1 Ophioderma brevispina
CAAAAATGGCCCCTCAAGTTGTGTTGCAACCATTTTTGCGATTTTCAAAGGCATTTGCTGTCGTAAATTTCCATCCAATTTTCATGAATGCTGTATAAAGGCAGTGTTTGACCACATATACTATTATTAATGTAAAAAAAATCAAATTCAAACAAGCCCCCTTGACGGGACAGACCCCGCAATATGGGTCCAGCCGGAAACTGGCCTAAAAATGGCCTCCAATCAAGGGGCAAAATTTCAGTGTGGGCGAGGTGATACAATTTTCTAATCTTTTGCATATGAAAGAGGAGACTTTAATGTTTCTTAAGAAGAAGAAAAAATCATGTGTATTTGATGTTTACCTGGAAATTAATTGCAATAAAAAATGCGCATAAAATTACAGCATGCCCTAATATTAGCATACTATTTTACTTTCCCTCTGCTCGATTAATCATCTTCAGCCATATCCAATGCATACAATGAAGCTTATTTTCATGTTTTTCCAAGCTGTGCCTGCTCTCTCTCTCTCATTGGACTCTTTGTGAATTGGAGCAAAATTGAATATCTTCAAGGGGGGGGGGGTCAAAAATTGCCTGTGCCAATTTCTTACAGTTGAGTTGACAGGAGTCATTCTATGCCCATGTGGGTATACTGGTGTATGCTATTGATTTCTTTCAAAATAATTATGTACATACCTGTCTTTGCAATTTAGAAGTTGCAAACCAAAAATTCACATTCCTTTTCGCTTCGGACTTCGGAGTTTGTCAAAGTTTAAGACCCAAATTGTGCATTTAAATCTGTTGCATGACAATTAAGCCAGTTTCTTTTTTTCAAGTGCATAGGGTTGCATTAGAATTGAGTGGGGGGTGATGACTGACATTTTTGTTTCCAAATAGGAGGGTTAAAATATGGCTTTTAGCACACTGCTTCTCTCAAGGTATTTAGCCCCCCCCCCCCAAAAAAAAATATACAGGTTAATGTCAACTTTTTTCCAAAATGTAGGTAACAGCTATTTTAATATGCAGCCTTTAAAATTAATACATTCATTAGCAAAATTTTGGAAAAAAAACATCCTCTGTTGCACATTAAAATGCAAAACAAGCCATAACTCTGCAACAAAATGAAATTTAATTTTTGGTTTGTGACCTCTTCGTGTTGCGATGATCTGGTTATAGGAGGCCCTAAGTCCCCAATTTTGCATCTCTCCAGCAGTTCACAAGACCCCACCTTTAAAGCATAATTCAGGTCTTAAGGTCCCTTTTTGGGGAAAATTTTTGGCCCAGAAGCTAAAATTTATCCAATTTTCAGCTCCCAAGCCTGCAAATTTCTCAAAATTTCAGTTCCCAAGCCCTTCTTTCGGAGACAAAGTCAGTTCCCCAAGTTCAGGAATCGGGGTCGCACATCCCTACCTGAAAAAAAGTTGAGTGCCCCCCCCTGGTGATCACAAAAAGAATTTGTAAGAAATCAATGGCATGCTGGCATTTTATGCCTTGTAGAATTGGCATGGAATGACACTGATCTACCAAACTGTAGCCATTTTTGACCCCCCCCCCCTTAAAAATAGAAGATGCCTTCAATTTTGTTCCAATCCAGAAATGAGTCACACAAGAGCAGTCATACTTGGAACAACATCAAAATTAAGCACAATTGTAGTCATATGGGATGTGGCTGAAGACAGTCAATCATAAAAAAGGAAATGCCAATCTTAGTCTATGTCGTATGCGCATTTTGATTGTAATGAAATTTCCAAGTAAACATCAAATACACATGAATTTTTTTTCTTCTTAAGAAACATTAAGGTCATCTATTTCATATGTACAACTTTTGCCAGCTTGTCTGGCCAAAGGTGATTTTGTCCACACGGGGCCCGCTCCTGGCTTGTTTTTGGTCCCCCCCCCCTTTGTGGGTTGGGGGTGGGGTCAGGAAGCCTCCCAAATTGTCCTTCGTGTCTGCCCTTTTCAGCATCGTCGGCCTTGAGTGCCAGTCGCTGTGGCGGCACAAGGTGACGTCAGCACCTTACAGCCAATGAGGCTTCCCGATCGCGTTGTTTTGGTTTCTGGCGGGAAGGTGACAGCCTTCGCATTTTCGGCAGAGAGCAAGACCAGTGTGACGTGTGAAAATTTTGCTCTTACTTTTGCGAGAAGAATTACCCCTGCTGGACATAATCTCTGATGACTAAACCTAAATGCTCGCTCCTCTAGGAAAGAATGGCCATCCCGGGGCACAGCCGAGTCCTGGAAGAGCTCATTGTGGGGGAAAAACTCATAGTTTTTCTGAGTTTCTTCACGGGCCATTGCAAGCTGAGTAGCGGGTGGATTGGTGAACGGGGAGGCCACGCTGGCCTCCCCCAGGTGAGTTCAGATCGTTCCATGAGCGTCGTCTGAGGCGTCCTGTAGCATTCCAATTTGGGTCGTTTTTTAAGATTTTTTCACTGTACGGGCGTGTCGTACCCTTTGTGCTGGTGGTGGTTATGAGGGGTTTTTGTGCTGTTTCAAGGTAAAGATTTGGCAGCTTGCCGGGCAAAAAAGCCGTTGCGTAACTTACGTACGTGCGCCAGTCTGGCAAGAGGCGGGGTTCACTTCCAAAGCATTTTTTCATGCATTCATTGGGGCCTTGTCAAGGTGCGGGGGCCGTAGCTTATCCTGTGTGAGTGTTTCCCTATTTGATTAACTAGTTTAGGTTGGCTAGGGGCCGTCTGTTTGCAGAGATTTCCGTTTTTCTCCTCCCATACTGCTAGTCAAACCCCCCTTTCCGTCTTCTGATATACAGTCGATTCCCAAACATTAGCGTGAGCGCCATTACTAGGACCGTGTGCGAGCAGTATGGGCTAAAGTGGTACCGTTGGGTTGTGGATGAGGCGTTTTCCCGAGCCCGGAAGGGGTGACGTCACAGGTTCGTGAAAACCCGGGAGAATCTGCACGGGGAATTCCCCGAATCAGGCAATGTATCGATTGTGCGTAAGTAGCATGTTTTGAGGCTTTGTCAGGTGTTTATCAAAGCGAGTGGAAAATGCCGTAATAATACTGGGTTTAAAAAGATTCTGTAAGCGTAGTGGTCCTCTTACTCGGTGATTGCTTGGTGAAAGTTGGTAGACCGACTGCTGGTTGGCGATAGTCCCGCACAGAGTGCATAGTGGTTTGTTGGTTTTCGTGTCAAAGCGCAAATAGGTTAGGTTAGGGAAGTTTGGAGTGAATTTGTTCTTGGTATCATGTTGTTGTGCTTTCAATCGTGGGGGCTTGGCCGCCAGCGTTACACTTGGTTGGGTTCACTCCAGAGAATAATAATGTTAGCAATGGTAGTAATGATAATTATAATGGGTGTGTGGTTCTGGTTAGTGGGATAAAATAAATGGATAAATAATTAAATAAATCACAAAAAAATAAATAAATAAATAAAATCATAAAATAGTGAAATTAAATAAAATAGGTTGATAATAATATTAATAATGGGTTGTTTGGTCCTGGGTACCAGAAGAAAATAAATTAGATGAATGTGAAGTCCTAAGCCTGTGCGGATGGTTTTTGGTTGTTTGAGGTGGACTCTGCTCGCATGAGGGAGTTAGCTTTGAAACTGGATGCTTAGACATAAAATTCGTGTGGTTGTGATGAGATCAAGTGGAGTGTTGTGAATTGGGCCCTTGTACGTTATGATGAATAATCGTTCGTATTATTTGTGGATGGTGGAGATGGGCAGTGGCCTGAATTGTGTCTAGTAATGAGCCATTTGCAGTGTTACACTGTATGTATTGTACTTGCTCTCATTTGCCAGCTCCAAGTTTAATTCCTTGGCTGTGGAGCACCACCCCATTGTTTGCGTGTCAAGGGCCCTCTGGGGACAAGCAAAAAGATTAGAAAATTGTATCACCTCGCCCAACTGAAAATTTTGTCCTTGATGGAGGTCCATTTTTAGGCCAGTTTCGGCTGGCACCCATATGGCGGGGTCTGTCTCGTCAAGGGGGGTTGTTTGAATTTGAGGTTTTTTACATTAACCCTAACCAGGACCGAGTCGTTTTGCCGGCCGACGGCCCAAATGCAACGAATAGGCAATTTTTTTATTTTACATTTTAACAGGCCCAGATCCAACGAGAGGCAAAAGTTTGCGTGTCATTGCATCTCGGCCGTTTTTCCCAGTACAGGAATAAGTAGCGTAAAGTCATATAACGGCCCAGATGCAACGAAAAACATACGTCATTTTCCCGGAAGACGGCCCAAAATGCAACGAAAAACATCGCGTATTTTCCGGAAGACGGCCCAGATGCAACAAAAAACATCGTAGCCAGTTCCCGGAAAGACCGTCCAGATTGCAACGAGGGAAACATCGCTTGCGGAATCCCCAATAAAAACAGGGTAAATAATAAATAAATAAATAAATAAATAAGGGATGCGTACTGCACACTGCAGTGAATGAACTTGTGTAGCTTATAGTTCGCCAGTCGGTGAGTGAGTGGCGCTAATTACGCTACATCATAGTCGTGCGTGGGCCCGGTATTATGCGACGTCATGCCCCTGGCCGGGTTTACGCATTGGAATACGTTATGCATAATTAAAAAAATGAGCTTATCGAAAAAAGGGTGGTGGCGCGATCACCATCGAAATCGAAATTGTCTATGTCTGGGCCCGCCCGGCATGTGGTAACACAGTGGTCAACCCCCTGATGAAAAAGCATTGCGCCTTCTGCTCCGGGCTATTAACCGTACGAATGCAGTAGTTGAAAAGCATCGCATTCAGTTCCGTCAATAACGGCCCAAATTCAACGAAAAACATCACGTCATTTTTCGGAAGGACGGAACAAGAGGCAACGAAAAACATCGCGTATTTTCCTGGAAGACGGCCCAGGTGCAAACGAGAAACATCGTCATTTTCCCCGGTTAAGACGGCCCGATGCAATGAGAGCCCAATGCGATGTCATTGCGCGACAAAAAATAGTTTTGTGACGGCCCAGACCCGATGCAACGAAAAGGCATTTTCACGACCCGGTACCCACGTTTCGTTAGCTTTGAATGCCTCTCGGCCGTGTTAGGGGTAATAATATATATGTGGTCAAAAACTGCCTTTACACAGCATTCAGAAAATTGGATGGAAATTTACGACAGCACATGCCTTTGAAAATCGACAAAAATGGTTTGCAACACAAATTGAGGGGCCATTTGTGACCCCCCGTAATATTTACAAAGTCCGGAAAAATGGTATGATTTATTTCCCATAAACCCTTTCATTCAAAAGGTACAATGCCACACAGCAAAAATGAAGGTCTAAATACATGTTATTTTTTAAAATAAAATATGGAGCCTAAAAGATTGGCCACTATTCAATTCTTGTTCAATTTAATTGGCCATTTTCTACAAAGAGACCAACAAACTTTGAACTTTTATTTAACTCCGCATGCAAGTGAATTGAATTTTAATTTTGACATTCTTCTAAACTACCATTTAGGTGACTATCCCCAAGTTTGAGCAAAATCTGTGAACCCATGGCAACAGGCTGTTTGAAATGCATGGAATGGATCCCTATTAATTTAATAAACTTGGGAGACGGGCACCCTGAATGCAGAGATATTGATTGTACAGCATGTTTGCAGTCTTAAGCTGCATAATTTCAATATTTACATATTTTATTGGGTTTAATCACAAATTTTTGGGGAGCCTTTGTTGTCAAGTTTAATTTTTTTTTTAAGATTTTACTTTTTTTAAAAAAAAAAAAGAAGCAAACAAACATAACAAGACGCACGCAGACTTCTGAGACAGACTTCTTTTCTCTTATTTCCCCAGTAGATCAAGTTTTGGCATTATATCAGGTTACCCTTCTAAGGGCAGTAGCCAACATCACTGATAGTGTACCAAACTATTCAGAGCAAAACAGAAACAGGTAATCATGTAGAAATGTGTGCGATTTCTGCCCCAAAGGCCAGGTGTTTATCAGGCCCTAAAATAGTCCCAGTTCCAATTGCCAATTCATGCCTGAGTAAACAACTGAAAATCTGCAGCAAATATACACCAAAATGGGCAAGTTATTTTAATGCACTTAGTTTTTTCGTGCAAAAAACCCAAAAGTCAGGAAATTTTCTATTTATAGAACGAATTGAGGCAATTTCATTACATGAAAGGAGTGAAAGGAGAACAATTTGAATATTGCAATGCCAGCTAGGCCTATATTTGAAGTGAGAGTATTGCACGCGAAGTGTTTGCAATATGTTTGGGGCATTTTGTAGTATTTAGGATAAATGTTGTTCAATCCTTCAATACGCTAGCCTCTTACTTTCTGGTAAATGCTTTTAAAAGTCAAGTTCTTTATAAACTTATTTTGTTGTTGTTTTTCAGTTCGAGAGTCTGGTAAATAATGAGTGTGAAAACTAAATACATCTAGGAAATTTCATTGTGTTTGGAACCACAGTAATGTACCATTCTTAAAGAAGAGGTTCACCATGTCATTTTGTTACATCTGTCATAACAAAATATACAAAAGTTGACACATGCACAAACACTGACACATGGACAAACACAAGAATAATGCTGCCATTTTGGGTCTTAACGATTTCATCGGATGACCTAAAATTATTTTAATATGTGTTATTTTTTAATTAATTTCATTTTTTTATAAATACAAGGCATTTTGAGCTTATTTACAGGTGTAATATATTGGTAAACACTGTAAATATGCCAAAAGATCTGGTTTGACAAAAATGGGTGCACATTTTCTGGAAATGTTCTCATGTCTCTTTAAGGTGTCTACATCAACTGGATATCTACAAGATAAAAGAACGCCATAAAACAATGCATGAAGGGGCAACCCTAAGCGAATCAATCAAATCCAACTTTAGTATAGACAATGTTCTCACAGCTTTGTAAATTAGGGAGGGTACCCATACTCCTCTTATTGCAGGTTGCACCCTATGGCACCATAAAACCTAATTGGTTTCACCATGGGGCCATTTTGATTTTGCTTTCAAATGTACAGCTTTATATATAAAACTCTGCAGTAATCTCAACTTGCAATAACTCAATAACTGTGCATTTTTACTGGTACCCCCTAGCGTGGAATGTCAAATTCACAAAATATGACATCACACCTTTGCAAATATTTCTGACTGAATTCCAGAACCTGTAGATCTGCATCTAAAATAAATCACTTTATTCTGCAAATAATTTGTCACATAGCTACTTTATAATTCCATTGTTACCATGATATTTCAGGTATGTGGAAATGTACCCTTATTGGCCAAAGCACATCCAAGAAACTTTTACATTATGTTCACAGCCATGGCACCGGCCGTGTTCAGAACTGTATAGTGGCATTTCATATTTCAAATTTTTGGCGATTTGGGGATTTTTTTTCTTAGCCTCAGTAATTTCAAACGGTACACATCAAAGGGGTATTTTATGATTCACAACCTTGTAGTCTCAACTTGCATTTGAAAAGGTGTTAGGATCACAAAATGCACCTTTAAACCCTATTTGTAACAAGTCTCCTTAGGCTTTTAAATCTTGAAAAGTGCCAAAATATATGCCTCACAAAAGCTTAAAAAGCATTAATGACTATTTGTGACACAATCAGGCAAAATTAATCCCATATCGACCAACATCAAATTTCTACATTTCAATATGTCCATACTCTACATATTCTGAGCTTGAAATTTATGAAAACCCATGCCTGACTTATATAACCTTCCATTGCAAAGTTACTAAAACTAGAGATTTCTAGAAAACAAAACGATTGCACTGGAACAACTGTCATATTTTGGGCTAAATAAACAATTCCTGATTTTTTTATTGATTTTGCTTGATTGATCCCACTACATTTAGACTTCCTCCAGGAACAAAATTTATGACCATCCTCCAAAAGAATCACTGGAGTTTAGAAAAAATAGAGTAAACCACAGAAAAGGCTCCACTTTGTGTGTTTTCCCCTAAGGCATAGGTTAGCTGGCTTACTGCCACTGTAATGGTCTATGGTACAGTGGCTTGTAAAACTAAATTTGTTTTGCTGTAAATATTACCACCCATTTTTTGACCCCAAAAATGTTAAATTGTGTTACCCACTAGCTTAAAATTCTAGCTATAAGTAAGCAGGGTTTTTTTAAACTTGTCCATATTCAAAATTTGATGTTGCCAACATTCTTTAAACTACATAATCTCCTCAAGAATTTATGTTTTTCAACAATATTTTAGACAGATATTGGGCAAGGGTTAGTTGTTGGAGAGCAACACAGAAATTTAACTTTCAAAGCCTTAAGAGGTAAATCAGAATTTTATCTTGGGCATTATCATTTTTAGCACCCTTTTGAGAACTGTCTAACAACAATTCAAGCTGCCATGAAATTAGTTTCACACCACCGAAAATATGCAGTTTGCAATCACGATAGATACAGTCCACAGATTTCCACAAACAAGGCTGCTAAATACATCTGGAAAATAAGGACCTGTAGTAAAGCTGATTTTATTTGCTATATTCTTCTCCACATTGTAGCAAATGACATTTCAACACATGTACATGTAATGGGCATATCTAATATACTATAAGCATCTAGTTGCAGAGTAGGCATTATCATTGCTAAATGAAGGTTATCAATGACTCAACATCCCACTTAATGTATCACTGTCAAACAGATAACAGCTGATGTCAAAAGACAAAGCTGCTTAGACCAAATTCTTCTCCTCAACTGTCTAGGGACAATGAATCACAGGAGTTACAAAACCCATTGTACAACCAAAGGCATTACAACCAAAGGCACATACAACTAGTACAGGTAAAGATTCTGCAAATCACATGGCTGACTCTGATGGAATAACATACTCCTGTCTATAAATAATTCAATTATATCCTGCAACCCAACGCCTGGCCAAGGCTTTGTAACTTGCTGGGCTATTTGGTGTGACCTATTCAATCAGGCAAACGCAAATTAACTTACCGATCACACAGAAATACATGGCGTCTTTATGTCAACAAATCTCAACAATTCAATACAACTTCCCAGGGCTACTTTCAGTATGAGAAGCTCGGCAAAATGGAAAGGTAATTTTTCAATAAAAAGTCCAAAGCAGGAAAAGCAGCTCTCCTCTCTGCACACATCTGTTCACTGGAATAACATTGCTGTTCATCTAGGTATTCTAACACAGGAAGACAACAACATAATCAACTGCCACTCACACCACTCGGCTTCACATGGTGACTTTTGTTGATGGTGCCAAACCAGGAGGGAGATCACAGGCAGAAAGGTCAATGTCACCTTCTTCTCTCCCCATGGATGGTTTCCAAAAGGAATCCTAACCCACTCTACCAGGTATACACCATGATACCACACTGGGTACCAAGTGACCCATTTGGGATGGAGTGACTCAGAGTACTGGTAGTGGTAGTAGTGGCAGACAATAGGGGAGCTGTGTGCACAGGGATTTCCCTCCCACTGGTTAAATCAACCATATGGCCAGATAAACAATGTGGTTTTTGTTTAATATCAATCAAAGCCATTTGCTTACCTTGTGATGTCAAAAAGCTAGTTTATTCACAATGGCAGAAAGTCATTAAAGGTGCATTTTGTGATTTTGTCATCTTTTTTGTTTGATTGTTGGGTGTGTGTGTGGGGGGGGGGAGGGGGAGGAGAAAGCTTACTTTCAAAAATTTGGTTGTTGATTTTGGTGTTATGAATCAGAGCAGCCTCAGACCACTCTGTTGTAATTTCTGTCCCTGAACTATCTAGATTACAAATTTCATGCTGAGGAAATCAAATATGCACATCAGATTTTGCACACATACCATACTTAACTTAAGCTCATGGTTCAAACTTCTTTGAGAAAAGGTGGGGGAATGAGGCTGTGAATTGCAAAATGTCCCACTTAGTTGAAATGTTTTTGTTCTGGGGTATTTCTCAATATTAAGATTATGCAGATAAAAATTTAAATCAGTAGCCTACATCTCTCTCTCCCTCTCCCTCTCAAGAAATGTGGTGGCAGAAATATTTATGATGTTTAAAATGTCAAAGATACTTAAAGGGCCATGGTCCGATCGCTAATAGCCTCGTCCCCAGTACCCCAGGTTCTACCGAAGTGGTCAATATTTGGGCATCTGTCATCTGAAGAAAGCCATTATTTCTTATTTTCCTTATAAAATCTTACGGCTAAAGGATGTTTTGTTCGGATGTTATGAGCAAAAATATGCCCCATTTTGGCTGACCAATATTAATTTTACACAGTACTCTATGGGAGATTACAAAATCACATTTTTAGCTCTAACATCAGCGCGAAACTTTACAAATGGAGTTTTGGGTTGAAAGCCATTATTATCAAAAAACTTTCTATACTTAAATTGGGTCATCCCCTTTAAAGCAACCTCGCCTTCCCAAAGAACTGAACTAGAATTTCGCGGTTCTCAGCTTTCGCGCTCGCTATATACAAAGAATATAAGCTGTGGGCTGCCCCATGACCTTTGACCCTGGCACATGACCTTTGACCTCATCAACATATGAGGGATCGCATGGTGCACCTATAACACAAGTTTGGTTCCAATTGAACTTCAAGTTTTTAATTTAGGTCAATTTTACATTTTTAGCCCATTTTTCAACTTGACCTCACATGACCTTTGACCTTTCAACATGACCTTTGACCTCATCAATATATGAGGGATTCCAGTGTGCACCTATGACAGAAGTTTGGTTCCAATTGAAGTTCAACTTTTCAATTGAGGTCAGTTTAAAAAAAAACTTAACAATTTAGTGACACACACATCCACACACACACATACACCCCCACATACACACGCACAACGGATTGCTAAGTGGTCCTGCCAGCTATAGCTGGCGGCCCACAAAAAACTAAGAAAACAATGTAATGTCAAAGCCTCACTTAAATGTGTTTGTGTGTGTATGTGTGTGTGTGTGAATGTGGGTGTGCATATGTGTGTGTATATATGTATGTGTACGTGTATGTGTGTATGTATGTGTGTGGTGTGTGTATGTGTATGTGTGTGTGATGGGGGGCAGATAGCAAGCATGGGCAGTTTTGATTTAGTGTGATGTGCCTACTTACTGACATCAATTTCAGTCGGTACTAGTGTTATTACACTTCACAAAACCACAAAGTTACATTAGCAAATTAAGATTCAGCTGAGTGGAAGTGTTAACGGTCGTTCACAGGGCTGCAATTTCGACGCGAATCCGCGAATCGATTCGCGTAATGATTCTCGCCAGATTGTTCACACGCGAATCAAAGTTGATTCGCGTATAATCTCAGTCAAGAAAAAAATAATGCTTTGGGCCTTGGCCTACCGATTATCATGGAAATAGGAGAATCACACCAATGTATTTTTTTCTTCAAAAGAACTGATGAATATCGTTCGATTTTATCGTCAAACAAACAAAATATTAAGGCGAAAGTCTACTTTACAATGACAGAAGTCCGTACATATCTTCCGTACCTGACCCCCAATACAATTACCATCGCATCAAAGCCATGTGTTTACCATGTGCCCTAGTGTACCATATAAAATGCAGGTTTTTCATTTAATAAAAACAGCAAAATAAATTTTAGAAACGTACTAGCTGGTACTAACATCAATGCAATAATAAAAATCTTAGTTAGAAAATACACTTTCGTCTATTTTTCCACTACTTTATACACAAAATAAAATAAATGTGTAGCAAAATTCCAAGGTAATACTAGTATATCGAGGTATGTGGTAAATTTACCTGTTCAGTCAGCAATTTGTAAACAAGGTGATGCGGGAAGTGGACTTGTCTGACGGTTCGCAGCACGATGGGAATTTCGTGTGGAAATTCTTAATTTTAGCAGGTGAGAATGTTCAATACTGATGGGAGTTGCTAACGGTGCCGTCAACGTTGTAATTTTGTATTTTTTGTACATAAAATGTACATGTGACAGCAAAATATGAAGAAAGATTTCGCCGCCGGTTGCGAATTCGGCAGGCTTCGCAAGGGTGCAGAATTCGGCAATATTTTTGCATTTTTGTGCCATTAAATGCATTCCAAGTCTTGATTTTGTACAAATATATTAAGAAAACGAAATCAGAAGCCCAAGCCTTATACTAGTGATTTTTGTCTCCAAAGTCGCGCTCTTCTGCTTGAGAAGTCTATGCACATAGTATAGGGACTGAGAAGACATGGATGAGCTAGACTTAGCAATCTGAAGAGACGGCATAGGTTAATTTATCACGATTTTATTGTGAGTAAAAAACTCATGCATGGAATGCAACTTGAGTTTAATATTTTAAGTGTTGTCTTCGGCAAGTAGTTCACTGTAGTGGTCGTTGAAGCCTCAGTAGTGTACCTTTCGAAACCACAGTTTAGGCCTAAAATTTAAAAAAAAAAACAGCTCCAAAATTATATGGTTTTTAAAACAATTGTGAGAATGACCTTTTGCCAAAAAATTAGCACTCCCTTTGAAATCACTTCGGTCACCTTGAGCTTATTAGTCCTTAACCCTGTCTTACCAGCCTTTTTGTAACACGGTTTACCAAGGGGGGGGGGGGGGTGGTTACCACCCCCCTCGAGAATTTTTGATAAAGCACCCGATGGCTTATGAATTTTATACCAGTGGATAGTATGGTCTCCTCTTTCCATGATACCAAATAAGTACCAAATACCTAGTATGGAGCCACAATGCCGGTCATCAAGTCCTGCGCTAAAAAAACGTAGGAATATCGGATTTTAAAGCGGTTTTCAGCTCTTAAATGATGGCAATTGGCTAGTTTCTACATAATAGAGAGTTTTGAGCGCATACGTGACCTAATATTTTTCAAAAATCCAACATAAAATATCCTTGGGTGGCAACCACCCCCCCTTACCCTTCACTTGACGGCATACTAACCCCGGTGAAGGTGCTACATTCACATTTTTTCGCTAAATATGACGAAAGGATGCCGGATGATTACCTAGAAGCTTTTTTAAAAAAATGTGTTAGCGTTTTAGCGCACCGGAGTGAAGTTCGGTAGGGGGGGTGGTAACCACCCCCCCCTGGTAAGACGAGGGTAAGAGTTTATTAAAAGTCTATTAAACTGTAAGCGGACAAGTAAGATCTCACAAAAATATTGTATGTTAAATTTCTAAAAGTGTAAAATACATGGTAATAACTGATAAGTTCGCCCAAACAGCTAATTTAAGCACGGGATACGTTATAACCTGGATAATTAAATTCTCCTCTTACAGACGTAGGCTGAATCAATTGATTCTCGCAAAATTACCTGGAGAGAATCAAAATTGATTCCCGCAGTTACACCGAATTGCACCCCTGGGTCAACCACTGGGCCACCATCAAAACTGTGCTGTTCTTTTCAGTGATCAATAAGTACTTTGGATATTAAGAATTTTCTTACCAAAGAAAATACTGACGTAATTTTAATTTTCAGGAATTTATTTTTTTCTTTTCCTTGTTCACAGAAATGCACATTTTTGGCTATTTTAACATTTTGAACCAAAAAACATAATTACCAAATGACTAACAGTCATTCACACCCATCAAAACATTCTCAATGTAAATGTCCATTAAAATCTATATAATAAAACAACCAACCCAAGTTTAATGTGTAGGCCTAATAAAACCGGAAACAATTAAGTACCACAGAAGATGAATTACCAATTCATAATTCGAAAACTCGTGCTGCAGGATTACTTCTCGTAGGATATCAATGAATGCTTGTTACCAACAAATTCAATCAATTTTGAATTACGACAGCCAAAGTGCTATTCAGTTCAGATATATTTGTATTGCAACCGATAGCAACTCACCACATCTACGTTCCAGAGAATTAAATTCGGCTCGGTCAAATGGGAATAAACATCTTATCCCCTTAGAGTGCAAATAAGGCCTTAATCTTGCTCAAAATTCCTATCGAACTGCGACTGAAACCGATTCTCTAATCAAATTATAATCATCTGACTACCGTGTCTGGAGCAAGAATGTAGAAGAATGTTGAAAACAATAAGCCTATCAACTTCACGGTAAATTTGTAATTGTGTAACGGATCTGACCCATTGCAGATGAGCTTGATATTTTTCAGATTTGAATTTCACCAGAGTATGTTAAACAATAATTGTCAATTGCTATTTACCCCTAGTTAGGATCTTTCAATTGTCAGTTTGTATGTGATAATTTTACCAGGGTGTCTCAAGTTTGGTATGGGTAGGGACATGCCTCCAAGAGTTTGGAAGTAGGACCCAATCATACCAAATTTGCCATAAATAACAAGATCCATAAAGCTATACCAGAGAGGCAGACTTTGGGCCTAATTTAAAACACAATGTTGACATTTGTACCTCAAAATTTTGACCTATATAGCAAATTGGAAAAGGTTGGCTTCAGATTGAGATTTACCAGGTATATTTGATGACAACATCACCATCATAATGCATTGTAACAAAATTGATTCACTTTTCAATATTGACTCCTGTATAATCTTTAGCGACCCCCTATCCCCTATCTCGCTAAGTTGCTACCCTTCAGAATAGCCATCATACTTTTTATGGTATGTAATAATAGTGTTAGTACCCCCACCCAGGGAACCAAACAGTTAGTTGGGATGGTCTTCTGGCCATCATCATAAATTGTCCTGTACAATCTTGTAAAAAACTTGCTTGTTTTGTGAGAACAGCTACCCAGCATATTTTTCATTAAATTGGTTACACTGTTCCCGGAGAATCCACACTGTCTATGTTATCTAATCATGGGTTAAGCTAAAATGACTCTAGCCAGGTTTGGATTGAGAAGGAAAAACTGTAAAAACCCAACACCATTATACAAGGGTGGATTGCCAAGGCGGCCATTATTGCAATCAAATCAAATTAAATATTATTATCATCTCTTAAGATGACTACCATGCCTTACAACATGCATGACTCGGTATAAATTGTAACAGATTGCCGACGATAGCCACTCTTCATCCAATTTATTGGAATTTATTGCAGCAATGCCTAGCTATGCCATCTGTTGCATCTCTATCAAATGGTGACAATTTCTACCATTCATTATGGTATTACTGAAATAAAGTTGGTTAAACAGAAAAACCAAAGCCCTAATTTGATTGCCTTTTACGTATGGCCAATTAGCTACATTTGATCTGAGAACTGTATAATTGGATAGTGAAAAAACATGCAGGTCTGGAGCAATAAACCAGTTAAAAGTGTATAAAGGTAATGGCTAATGATTATATTTCCCTCAAAGACCATATTTTTTTATATAAATTAAAAAACAAAAGTATTAACATTTTACCATTTTCTCGTTATTTGAATTGAACATTCATATCGCTGTAATTTCTTTTACTTTAAAAATGGCAACTGCCCCTAAGTAGTAATATTTTGCATGGTGCCATACACACTGATATCAACATCATGCTCAAATTGGCAGAAAGCAATGTTCACGTCTCAAGGAAATGCCAATATCATTTCAATATGACACATGATCACCTGGCCTAACTTTGAGACATTTCCATAACAGAAAGGCCAAATTTAATGATTTCATTAATGTGCATGCTGGAAGCCTTTTGTAGGCCAATCAACAATCAATTTTTTTTATCTAACAAAAATCAAATTACTGGTTGTAGTGATATGTACATGACACCTGTAATTGCTTTTGAATGATATAACTGATGAAAAGAGGACTCGTCAACAGTTTAAATCTAGGGAACACCAAGTGCATCATTTTGGTTCATCTAGCTGAAGCTTTTCCTCTTTTCCTTCAAAATTCTAATTACAGTTATTATAAGATCTTTCTTTCATGAATATTGAATTATAACAAATTTAACAAGGGCACTTGACATTGCCAGAAAATTAATGACCTCATATCGATTTCTTCAACACAGATTTTTTTTAAAATTGATAAATTTAAACAAAATGGTTTGCCATATAAAGTTGAGTTTGGTGCATCTGAATTTTCGGCATTGAAATAAATTGTGTTACAGGCATCTGTATAGCAGACAATTTCAACAAGTTATTTTTCACAACTTTAATGGTACCTGAACATGAATGACTTCAATTTACAGCTCATCAGCTGGACATGCTCCTGTGCGGTATCACCAAATATTTTAAATTCACGCTAAATTCTAGCTAATGAAAAAGCGTGAAAAATTAAAAGTGTGATATAAATCCTTACTACAGTTGGAAATGGCTCCCAGGCAGTCAAAAAATTTGCATCTACTGGGTGTGGTCAGTCTTGCAAGGATTTGAGTTACAATCACAGATATTTAAAAAAGGTGAAGCATATGCGCCTTGTAGATAAAAGATAGCCAGCATATAAACTGTCTTAAGGATAACAGGCGGGGGGGGGAGGGGGGGGCGGCGGGGGGGGCGGGGCGCCTCCAGTAGTAAAAAACCTATTTTTCAGTTTCCCAATCACATTAACATATTGAGGAACAACTGTAATGTTTGGAACGGTTAATTTTTCCAGGTGCACAAAATAAACTATTTCTTTACGAAAAACAAAGAAATGGGCAGTGCTTTTTTACCCTTCTACCTCAGTGCGATATGCAATTTCACCTGATGCTGAAGCAGTTGACATGGCATTGGAATGTTTGAAACTCCAAGTCCGTCAAAGCACCAGAAGCCTTTCAGATGCACCGAGGAAGACATTATATGCACAGCCAGCAATCAAGTTACAAATATGCATATGAAATAGATCTTCCTATTCTGGACCTTCCTCAAGAAAATGTACCAACATAATACTAAACAGATCATTTTGTGCAAGCACAAAGCATAAAGCCTCCAAGATAAATGACAAAAGTAAGGCCATAATAGTGGCACTTGGATTGTCAGTTGCGGGGACATATTCAAACTGATTGCACCTTGAAGTGTTGCCAACACGAAATTGAAAGCGTGCAACATGCAAACCGGAGAGTGTTTATTACCGTATGTTCAAATAACGCCCTGGGGCGGGGCATTTTCAAGAGCGGGCGGATTTATTACAATCCAAAAAAAATAGGAAGTCAAAATCCACAAAAATCAACCTTACACACACTTATTTTCACGCATTACCAATATTGCCAATAACATGAACCAAACCACACGCCTGACGATTGTTCTTAGCTTACTCTAAGGATCATTTTTAAAAGCGACGGGTTCGCCTGGCGAAATCAACGAGAGAGTGCATTTTCCGTGCTGTAAGATTGTTATAATGGGCCAGTTTTTATCAGTAGTGCACGGATCATAAGCAGAAAGCATGGATGACAAGAGCGATTATGATACGGATTACGACAGTCCGGCCATCTAAATCAATGCTGATTTGGGTAGGCTTAAATCATTTCTGAATGTTTTATCCAAAAATCGTACGCGGGGGGGGGGGTTTTATTAGCGCAGTGGCGTTTAATTAGGAAAAAACACGGTAAATTATTTTAGGTGCCCAAGGGTTGGACTTTCACCATTTGCATTACTTAATGGGGCCACGAATGCACTCCAATGGAACTTTTATTTAAAATCTTCCAAAAGTGCGCTCATCATGCAAGTAGTAGTAAAGTAGGAGCAGACTGGCATCTTTTGTTAGATGTTCAATCAAGGCAGAAACATCTTAGCTATAATACTACAAGGCTCATCTATTTCTTAAGTAACCTGTAGACCTCTCATGTGTCTAAGTAAGTATGAAGCCCCTAGAGTGTCATTCATACACAGTCAGAGTCCTCACTGTGTGTTACCCTTATCAGGGACAGGGGACAAACTCTGTGATAGGGCTAGTACATGTATATACCCGCTATAGTACAAGGTTGTGCAACATGTGCGTGCTCTACAAGAAAACGGTCTTGTAGAAGAGTAGGCAGTTACATATACCTAATACTAACTAGCTTATTAGGTACCATTGCAGTGCATGACGGGATTGATTCAAAAAAGCCTCTGCCAAACACCCAGGGCTTGTCAGTTGTAACATCAACTGCCAAATCCCACACATGGTAGTGATTGTCAGTGAAGACAATGACAAAACCTTTTTTGAAATTTTACAAGTTTGAACGGCAATTAATTTGAAAAGTTTACATGGATGAAAAAAACATTACAAGAATATCAAACAGTCATCACAACAGTTTAACCAGCACTTCTGGGAAAAAAGGCAAGCTATAAACTTTTTTTTCAAATAATTGAATAATTGTTTCTACAGGCACATAAAGAAGCCATAAAACTTCAAACAGTATTTCTTTATGAACCTGGTAACCAGCCACTACAACCGGTTTGTTTAATTGTTAATTGCCAACTTGACTTTTAATATGACAATGCACCTCAAACACAACCAAACACAGTTGCATAGTTTAGATCTTCTTGCTGATAGCAGCAATGGGCCGCTACTTCAGCAGGTGTTTTTGATTCGTAGTATAAGGCTCCACTCCCAATGCAGTACCATATGTAGACTATGCCTTTCTTTTAAATATCCATCATCACTGCAAACTATCTCAAATGGTCGATGGGTCTCAAATTTATGGGAAATAGAAGTGTGGCCCAATGCACACATGTAGGGACCCTGAGCAAATTGCAACACTAATAATAATTGATCATTTATAGCATTTTCACGTGTATCAAAGGCGCTTTCACATTAGTACCGCTACCTTGGCACTGCCCCTTCGGACCTTGTGGGAACAGGCTTCGAATTACACTTTCGATTACATGGAGGCTGTAACTTCAAATATTTACAGCACAATGTGAAAGTTACATGCACAGGCGCAGACTAATGTAAACATGTGATTGAGTGTTACTATTACCTTTATTCAAATCAGACTCTGGTACGTTGTACTATTGACAATTGGCTCCAAATTTCATAATTTTCAGCATTCAATGACTTTCTATGAAATAAACTAAAATTGCATTTTTCTATGGATTCACAAAGTTTAATACATGCACACATGCATGCAGGATACAAAAGCGACATGCACAAAGAGAAAGTTGCATGCACCTGTGCATGTGTGCACCTGGGTAATTCGAAGCCTGCTTGGGAATGGGGCAATTCAGTTTTGGTTAATTATTAGGTGTAAAGTTCCCTGTAAAATAACTGACAGGAATTTTAAAGGGACACTTCAGTGTTTGTCATAATTCCTTGTTTCTTGCATGTGACCTAATATGTTTGTTTATCTCTGTCACACCCCCCCCCAGGCAAAATGTCAACCATGCTCATGGTTCACCATGGTCAACCATGGTAGAACTGTGTTTGACCATTGGCAACTGTGTCTTGACCATGGTCAACCATAGGTTTGAAAAATGGCACCACAGTCCAATCTATGGTTGACCATGGTTGAATCTATGGTTGAACATGGTCATTTAACCATGGTCAATGAAGGTCATTGAGCATGTTTTGACCATGATCAACCATAGGTTCGACCACCACAGGTTGGACTGTGGTGCCATTTCTCAAAACCTATGGTTAAGCATGGTTAACATTTCGCCTGGGTTGTGTCAACTGGGCCTAAATCATTTTGGCATGTTAGTGGTCATACATAGCAACATGTCCAAGGATTTGATAAACACCAAAGAAGATTTTTATAGTTGTTAAAGTCTGAGAGTCAATGAGAGTCAATGAGAATCAATTGGCACTCCTTGATTGATTCTCATTGACTCTCGGACGGGTTAGTACAAATCCATAAATTTCCTATTTGAAGTACAGTTCTGAGAGAAACTTTATAGTACATTAATATAAGTAACATCTCAAATAAGCGACATAATAATTTCTATTTCTATGTGCATTTCATTGCACACTGGAGGTTGTTAACAGAACTATGGTACCAGCAAATAAATTTCCCATGTTGGGAAAAACAGCAGATGGATGTTACCAAGAGAGAGGGAGTGACCTGAACAGATCCTACCAGCAAAGCTTACTGCACTAGTACTCTTTGCAATACCACTGTAGTCATGTCCACACGGAGGCTGACACTCCACAGTTTCGTTGATCTGGGTTTTTGACCATGTGGATGAATTCAGAGTTTTAAACTCTGGAGTGTTATCCCGGGTCTACCGGGGGTTTTATCATCCTACAAAACTTGGCGGTTAAGCTCGAACTCTGATAATACTCCGGCGTGTTTTGGAGTGTCGTGCCGTGTGGACAGCTTCAGAGGATAGTGAGCGTAGGTGACCTCGCAAGGTCATCTTTGTTAACAAATTTGTGTGTTCGAATATCACACGCGAAAGGCCACAGCTTCCGGTATGTTGACTTCCAGTCTACACTCCGATAAGAAAAGTGGAGAAGAATGGTCAGGGGGATGATTTCAAAGTTTCGGCCATCATGTGGACACAACTTGGAGTGAAGTAAAACAATTTGATTTAATTTTCACCTCTAGAGTTTCAAACCCTTGGAGTTTTGTGACCATGTGAATATGACTTATATTATTTTACAGGAGGAAGGTATTTCCATCCTTGGAAATCTACAACATAGGTTAAATTATTTTTAGCTGCACTATGAGCAGGTGACACATGCTAAGTAGTCTAGCTAATTATTATCATGGAAAATTTGACACTAATATACCGAAGATCCATTAATAACACGCTCAGATAATACCTACATATGGTTTGCCTGCAAGCATGGAATGGGACAGACGTGTTCCACACCTTCACAGTATGTTTAACAGACACCTATACAGTAATGGTTTGGACATCACCCAAATGGATTTTACACACACATACAAGCAATAAGCAATGCACAGAAGCTTAGACTCCTAAGCTGGTTTTGCAAAAGCTTGAAGCAAATTATATTCCAATATGACTCCTCAAATGCATGCACACGCACACACATGTGCAGATGGTAAATTGCGTGTGCTAAACAATTTAATTTGCTGTATTTGGTTTTGTTTGTTTGTAACTATTTTTGTGTTTGTTACATGTATGTTCTAAGCAAATTACACTGAATTATATCTAAGCTATTTACATTATAATCACTTCTGCTTCTTCCTTTCTATAAATTGTTACAAAAGGTTATTGAAATTAACCAATCGTCATGATTGACAAATTTTCCCAGTACAGGCCTACATACATGTACTGTATTGTGATGAATCAAAGGAAGAGATTCATAAAATAACATGCACAAATGATTTAACAAGTCAGCCTTAAAGTTGTTTTTCCCCAAACAAGTTCCTAATGAACTTGTTAAATGTTTACCTTAATATTTGGACGAGCTCTTTCAAACTGATGAGTATATGCAAAGGTTTTTGTTTTTTCATGAGAAATTACTGTAATTACCAATTTGAAACCCAAACAAAAGATATGTCAGTTGATACAATAGCTTGCTGATTTGGATACAAGTGAAACACACAAATATTTCGACGCAAAAACAGTCCACAGAATCATGATCACAATTATAATTGAGTATCCTTGAGATGTTGGAGATGTGTACATAATTACGGCATATTTTTTAACACGGTTGTGAACGTACTTTGTAAAATGTCAAAAATGAGTCGGCCCCAGACTGTGATAATTTACTTCTGCATTTCACAAATGTGCTTATTTTACCAGATGTACAATGTGATTTCCGATGAAAGCCTACCTTTAAAGAAGTTCCTAGTATGTTTATAAGGGGCAAGTGGGAAGGAGTTATTCACACAGACCCCATGTTAATTGATAGAAATATGTGTGTAAGAAAATCCTGTGCATTAAAATTATCATCATCACCTACCCGTCAATTAGCTGTGAATTATCACTTCGTCGGCAGGAAGACATGTAAGGAATTGTGAATTTAGACATTTTGGGCAAATTTTGTATGCAGAAGGTAGTTCTGGTTTGTGTCATTATTCTTGAACATATTAGTTTTTTTTTTTATGAAAATGAACTTTTGTGTTTCTCACATATATAAACTGCTGTGTGATCTTGGCGGCTTTTGTCAAAATTATATACACAAAATTCAGTGATCTTCTGCTTGGAGTGAGAGCTCCATTATCTTTAGGATGTCCACAAAGTTTTGTAAACTTTGTGGATGACCTAAAAATTGTTGATAGCACTATCTCTCATGTACATAAATTCAAGGATAAAATATAAGGCTTTCAAAAGCTGTATGTCTTCTTTTCAATTGTTTTGATCCTACACAATATTTCAACATTTCTGATGATATTGCCTGTGTTGATAAGATCTCATCAAAACATTTCATTTTGAAGAAAATTAAATCTAGTTGTTCGTATATGATCCCTATGCAATTATATTGGCTGGATAACGAATAATAACAATTCTAGTCACATTTTGTGCAATATCCATTTTATGCAAGGCTGAGGTAAGCAAATCAAGATGTCCCAATTTTTGGAAGCATGTCATTTTGGACTGGATTCCTACACAGATTGGGGAAAGAGTTCCATCCATAAGTACCACCCCTTTAAAAATTCTACAGGAAACAAATTATTTTTCGCACGGTCGGAGACCGTGCTTTGCTATGGGTTTTAACCCGGAAGTTATAAACCCCATAGGATTGCATGGACAAACGAAATACATGGGTGCCTTTCTAGAAGTTAGATTTAGGAACTGTGTGATTAGTTTTAGACGAAAAAGATTTGTATTATAGATCCGTATAGGTAAAGATAAAAGTCGCGAATGTGCATTGTAGTTATTGTTCTTCAAGATTTCCAAAGAGTTAAAGACGTGTGTTTACAAATCATGAACATCTTCATTAGTTTTTGCATGCGAAAACACTGTACAAATCCGTATAGGTTTCTTTTCACCTTCGACGTACGGCGTATTAAGCCACTTGACTAGTTATAGAGGGCGTGATAACAACTTAGGCTAAGGCCTCTTTTGTTGTAGACATTTTATTCGTGCTCTGGTAAGTTTGACCTCGCTGATATTCGCTGGTGCCCTCTAACTCTTTGGCACGTATATAACCATCGAGTTCTAACTATCTGCAAAGCGCTATGATCGGCAAGGTACCAGTCTAAGTCCGAACATTGTAGTACTGGTATCTGCTGGTATACACTAAATACTACAGCAAACATAGGCCAAACACTTCACGATTAACTGTGTTACGCAAATTCAATTTCTTTGTGTCAATATGTGACATAAAAGTCCTTGATAAAATACAAACACCACTGAAGTCAAGTGATGCCACAAACAAAGTAATAGGAGCTATGTGTATTAAATGATCGTGATGACCAAAGTCCTGACATGAAATGACATAAAGATGTTAAACATGAGAGAGTGTACGTAATCTTACCTGTCATTAGCGGATCATATCATGTATCGTGTATTGAGG
This sequence comes from Ophioderma brevispina, assembly GCA_023653785.1. Classification (NCBI taxonomy): domain Eukaryota; kingdom Metazoa; phylum Echinodermata; class Ophiuroidea; order Amphilepidida; family Ophiodermatidae; genus Ophioderma; species Ophioderma brevispina. The sequence goes on from JAMKCH010014617.1 coordinate 23,102, forward strand.
CCGAGCTTCATTTGGTCATTTTACTCAAAATATTAAAAAACTAAAGACACCAACGGAAAAACACTAGCAGAAATAAGAAATCATCTTATGTTGTATTTTTTAAGCATTTTATTTCGGGTTCTTGCAAAATTGTTACTCTATTGTTTTACGTGAAATGCGGTGTATAAAATTGCGCAATTAGTAATAATGTATTTACTATCACACACACACACACACACACTGTAAATATCACAGTGCAATTTACAGCAAAATACTGTAAAAATGAAATGAAAATTACAGGATCGTACACTTAGAAAACTGTGTAGGACATTTCGCCGATTGAGGGCTGCTCATTAAATGACGTTGCGTGGCGTCAGAATATTTGAGAAACAGCCGGGTTGTTGAATCATTGGAAATTTGTATTTACATGTGTAGAAGCTGCATAAATTTGCCCACGTGCAATCGTAAGGATAGGTGTAGCAAATAAACCATTCTACCATTGATGGCTACTTTCTGCGTCAAAATCGGAATTATGAGTGAAATTTCAGAGGATTTACTGCATCGTTCCGTATCCAGTTTTTCTCTCTTTGGCCTTTGATCGCTACAGTTTGACAAGTAATATTTCGAACTTATTTCCTTCTAATCATCTTTCAAACATTTTATCATAAGCCGACATTTTTTATGGCAAATCCTGAAGGTTTAACCTCTATGCTCGTACCATATTTGACTTGTATCGGTTGTAATAAACTTATGGCGTTTTCCATTATGCATAGATTCAACCGTTCGAAATTTTGACTGTTACTGCATGCCACCCTGCTTGAAGAAGCCCCGATCGAGAGATGTCTTACACACGGCACGCTATATAGTGCTCATTATTTATGTTTGTAGCCTGAGTCCCCGTTCCTTATTCATAACTAACAAACATTGCGGATAAGTCCATACGTTTTCAAGGACTGAAGGATTTAGCGGATCAGTGAACGAAATATCACATAGCTTCAACGGCGAAGTTTTCATAGTGTCGTATTTCTTTCCCATCAGCGCCCCAGTCGAAAATCCGGATGGAGCGGACACTCTAAACATGACGTATCGGTACCGCCTATCCTCTGCCAATATCAGCCCCGGATATCAGCTATGTATTGTGTAAAAGGGGTGTTTGATTTGGCCATAATTTACTAAAAATATCATAGAATAAAATACAATAGATAAAAACAACAGCAGTGGTAAAAAGTAAAATCACCTCAAAGTTGTAATTTTAGGCATTAGGCCATGTTCTTGATTTTTGCAACATGACTGCGAAACCAGACCCCTACTCTCTAAAAGGTCCGAAAAGGACCACTTATTGCTTGATTTGTGGATGAAGAGGTCCAAAA